>PVKM010014470.1:0-28945 GCA_004027735.1 Carollia perspicillata
CTTCACCCTCACACCTCCTTTCAAGAGCAGCCAATGATCTCCTCTCTCCTCATTTTTGTTTCATGGCCCCTGCTGACCACACAGGCATTCAGTAGACTCTTGGCTCAGTCTTTCTCTCCATCTTCCTAGGTGATATCAGTGTTCAACTGGATGAGCTCAGTGATGTCCAAATTTCTGCTTATGGGCTGAAAATACATGAAGGGGCAAAAGAATCACCCAGGGAAGCTGTTAAAACAACAACAACAAAAAATCCTTTGATTCATCCCCAAACATCTTGAAAAAACCTCCTAGAATGGAAACTTAGAAGGAGTTTCCCAGATAATTCTGAGTCACACAGGTTTGGCAGCCACTGGAGTAGACTGATCTCTTCTTGGGATACAACACTACCTTACTTCCCTTTCTAGCTTTAAGGATATGGCACAATTATTTGCACAGAAGGAATTCATCAAATTTGTGTTATACTCAGCTGAAATGAGTGAATGAATGATGCAACCAGAGGATCTCTAGGCTCACAGTTTACTAATATTACTTTTGCCCTCCTCACTTAAGAAATCTAGTACCATGACCATGGCCTGTATTGTTTTCATCCCTTGGAAATATCTATGTTGAAATTCTTCAGTAACAAAATTCCATTTATTAGAGCTTTCTCAGCAGTCACTTTTGAGGCCCTTAAATTGTAGTTGGTTTTGACCCACTCATTCCTGAGCTAATCCTAACCTGCCACAGACACCCTTTACTCCACATGTGCATGGAGTTAGCTGTGTTGTCCTGGACCCAAGGTTCTGCATGCTTGAAGCCAGGCCTGGGGAGCTGAAGCGTTTCAATAAAAGAAACATGGCAAATGCGCCTGAAACCAATGCCAGAATGAAAGTAAACTAATCGAAAAATTAATTAAAATTAAAGAAGCATGGCAGATACCATCCAGTAACAAAGCAGGCTTTCCAATAAACTTTACCCTTGTTGGTCCTATTCATATGTAGTGTCTGAGTTAGTTTTCCCTTTTGGTAATTAAGACTGGTTCTAGAGCCATGCTTGGCCTTATGGGTATTTTTACCTCATGTCCTAGAGCAGTTTATGCGACAAGGTTAATTAATAGAAATAGGATTGTTTTAGAAGACAAGGATAAGCCCAGTGCATAGAGGTTATAAGAAAGAATATTTTGATTTAAAATAGAGTAGAACTTTCTGACAACCGGATCTATGCAGCAATGAAATGGACTGCAGCAAGGCATAGCATTTTTTGCACAATGGACAGCTTAAGAAAAATTAATAAATCACCTATTACTTGAAATTGAAATTGAAATTAAATTAGCTGCATTGATTTCTATAGGAGAATTAAAATCACATATGGTCATCCATGTGTACTCATATGCAGTGTGTGCATACCTCTTGTCACTTAGCAACCTATTCTGCAAATAGAAGACATAGTGAAAAAGAATTATGGTGTTCCTGCTCCCTGGTCTTCATAATCTAACTTGGTAAAGATAAGTAATAAGACTCCCGGCCAAGATGGAGCCATAGGTAGACACACTGTGCCTCCTTCCACAACCAAAATTAAGGACAACAAAAATTTAGAAATAAAAACACAACCAGAACTGAGAAAAAATTAAACTGTATGGAAGTCTGACAACCATTCTTCCAGGCCTGTAACAGGGGCAGAGTCAGCAGCCTGCAGAGAGGGGTTGTGGCAGAAAAAAAGTGGTGGCAGCAGTTGGCAGTCCCTGGGCATTGGGTGGCAATGACCAGACTTAATGAGGCACCCAAGGCAGCTGGCCGATCACGGTCACACATTTGCATGCAGATAAACCAGACAAAAACAGGCAGTGAGACAGACTGCACAACCTAGGGCCCCAGCACTGGGAAATAAAGCCTAAATGCAGTGATTGAAAACACTTGTGGGGGTTGAGGTGCTGGGAGAGACTCCCGGTCTCACAGGAGAGTTTGTTGGAGAGACCCACAGGGTCCGAGAACATACACAAGCCCAACCACTCGGGAAACAGCACCAGAAGGGCCCAATTTGCTTCTGGAATGTGGCAGAAGGGGCTGAAATCCAAGAGAGAGCAGAGCAAGCACCATTGTTCCCTCTCTGACCCCACCCCACTTCAGCCTCACAATGCAGTGACAGGGATTGCCCCACCCTGGTGAACACCTAAGGCTCTGTCCTTCACTACAGAACAGGTGCAACAAGTCAAAAAAAAAAAAATGACCCAAATGGAAGAACAGATTGAAGCTCTACAGCAAATACAACTAAGCAATGAACTGATAGCCAACCTATCAGATGCACAGTTCAAAGCACTGGTGCTCAGGATGCTCACGGAATTGGTTGATTTTAGTTGCAAATTAGATAAACAAATGAAGGCTACACTAAGTGAAATGAAGAAAAATGCACAGGGAACCAATAGTGAAAGGAAGGAAACTGGGACTCAAATCAATGGAGTGGACCAGAAGGAAGAAAGAAACAACCAAACAGGAAAGAATGAAGAAACAAGAATTCAAAAAAATGAGGAGAGGCTTAGGACCCTCCAGGACATCTTTAAATGTTCCAACATCTGAATTATAGGGGTACCAGAAGGGGAAGAGGAAGAGCAACAAGTGGAAGACTTATTTGAACAAATAATAAAGGAAAACTTTCCCAATCTAGCAAAGAAAATAGACTTCCAGGAAGTCCAGGAAGATCAGAGAGTCCCAAAGAAGGTGGACCCAAGGAGGAACACACCAAGGCACATCATAATTTCATTAGCCAAGATTAAAATGAAGGAGAGAATTCTAGAAGCAGCAAGAGATGAGGGGACAGTTACCTACAAAGGAGTTCCCATCAGACTGTCAGCTGATTTCTCAAAAAGGACCTTGCAGTCCAGAAGGGGCTGGAAAGAAGTATTCCAAGTCATGAAAGGCAAGGACCTACATCCAAGATTGCTCCATCCAGCAAAGCTTTCATTTAGAATGGAAGGGCAGATAAAGTGCTTCCCAGATAAGATCAAGTTCAAGGAGTTCATCATCACCAAGCCCTTATTATATGAAATGGTAAAGCGACTTATCTAAGAAAAAGAAGATAAAAATATGAACAGTGAAAGGACAGCAAGCTCACAGTTATTAACAACCACCCCTAAAACAAAAGCAAACTAAGTGGACAGCTAGAACAGGAGTGGAGGCACAGAAATGGAGATCTCATGGAGGGTTAGCAACAGGGGAATGGATGAGGAGATGTGGGGAGAAGGTACAGAGAATAAGTAGCACAGGCGGTGGGGAGAAAATAGACAAGGGGAGGGTAAGAATAGTATGGGAAATGTGGAAGCTAAAGAACTTATGACACATGGACATGAACTAAAGGGGGGAGTGTGGGTGGGAGGGGGTATGCAAGGTGGAGGGGAATGAAGTGGGGGAAATGGGACAACTGTAATGGCATAATCAATAAAATATATTTTTAAAAAGACAAAAAAGGAAGCCTTATTTTGTAGAGCTTCGAGGGCAATAGAAAGACTTTGTTTCTACTCAAAGTGTGATGGGATGCCACTGAAGGATTTGAGTTGCCAGGAGCAATGGGAGCTGAAATACATCAGAAAGATCCCACTGAAAGAACCCAGGACAGCAAGGGCAGGTAGTGAGGGACCAGAGAGAAAGACTTGGAGAGAAACTCAAAAGGGAAATCAAGCAAAAGATCCATTTTGAACATATTAATTTTCATGCCACTAGTTTATGCCTGAATATAAAGCACCTCCAGAATAGAACTCAACTCCAAATAAAAGATGATATTTTCTTTTTCCCAGTTAGAACATCCACTACTCTCAAAAATGTTTTTGGCTAACTTGTCTATGTGTATTATCTAATTTAAACATACATATTAAAAATCACATGTCATATAAAATAATTTCAATAAGAAGTATAACTTTAAAATAAAATACATGAAACTTACCAATTCTGTTATTAGATCCATATCTGTTTTTTAATTTTACAGAATTTTAATGCATAGTAGCAATTTTAATGCATAGTAGCAATATTACTTATCATTAGGGATTTTTAGCTGAGAACTATTTTCTGAAAATCTGCAGAGACCTGAATATAAAGTGATTTTCTTTTTCTTCTAAAGTATAATTTTGGGTAATAAGTAATTAAATGAATAAATAGATTGTCTCATTGTTCGGGCCCATATGATGACCACTTAGGAGAGAAGATAAGCAAAAATACTAGAAGAATGGAGGAAGAAGGCCAGGTAGCAGTCAGGACAAGTGTGCAGTCATGAGTTTTAGCCCAGCTCTACAATGTTCTTCCCCAGCTTTCACTGCCTAGGAGTTCATCCAGGGCAAGAGTTTGGCCAATATGACTGAGAGGGAAAATGAGTTCAAGTTCCAGGGCACTGGAACTCCATCAACAAAGGCTCAGAGTGATAGGACCAGAGCGGATCTAATGTCAGCTCAGCACTCAGTTCTCATTTTCAGGTATAATGTCCTAGTCTGGCCTCTGAGACCCGCTGTGGAAGGAGCCATGGGAGGGCTTTAAGGCTATGGGGATGAGCTTCTGGCTTCCCCACAGTCTCATGCATTTCTTCTTGCCACCTCTTCACATCACCTGTGTTTTCCAAGAGGCAATCCTCTGATTCACGGCCAATTTATATTTTACCATCATAACACACACGTGTGTTTGTCTCCCTGCCTGCACTCAGAAACCTTAGCAGGCAGGCTTAGTGTCTTCATTTACTTTTTAAAAATGATCTCAAAGCAAAGAGAAAGAGACAACACAGAGACAGAGAGACAGGGGGTTGAGTATAAGGAGAGAATATAAAAATGGAAAGCTTAAAAACACTCAAAAAAGATGACATCTATTTTTGTTAAGCCATTTTTTTCTACTTTTTGTTCCCACCTCAATTTTGAATGTTGCTTTTTTGTTTTTTAACTTATTTTTCAAAGATATTATTTTAAGGGATGCTTAGTTTTCCATTTTATAATTTATTTTCTAATCCCTGTAATGTTCAGTATTATTCTATCCCCGTTTTTTTCAGTTCTCACCTGAGGACATGCTTATTGATTTTAGACAGAGGGGAAGGGGTGGAGACAGAGGGAGAGGAAGAGAAACATTGATTAGGTGCCTCCGCTCTGTGACCGGAGACCAAGCCTTCAACCTAAGCATGTGCCCTGATCAGGAATTGAATGCATGACCTTTTGGTTTATAGGACGATGCTCCAATTAACTGGCCACACAGTTAATAGGCCAGGGCTATTCTATCCCTTTTACGTGCTCTTACATCTAAATGGGATAGGAAAGCTGTGGCTAATGTTTCCAAAGTCCCTGACTGAGTGGGAATCGTAGATTTCCTTCACAGAGATGCTGTGACAGTTGAAGAGGGTCGTGCCTGGCTTATAGCTGGTGTTGGTCCACAGTTGGTACCTAGAATGACAGGCGGTAGTGTGCCAGACGGGAAAGAGTGTGGCCCTTGGGAAGCAGCCAGAGTGTGGTTCAAACCCAGCACTTCTGTCATTGGCCACCTAAGCTTGATGAATTTAGTGTAGAGGAGGGGGCCAGTGACGAAACTTCAGATGTCTAGTTGTGCCTTTCATAGAAGAGGTCATGGACAGACATGAGAAAACCACTAGTTCTCTTCAGTCGTGTTTATCAGATAGGGTTTTGGTAGTCACCCTTCAGAGATCAGTAGCTGGGGGAATCTGAGTTCGGCAAGAGGGTGCGGCAGAGGGGTGGGATAGGCCAGGGTGCCGGGATTACAGGGACCGAGGGTCAGAAGAGGGCAAACGAGGGCGCCCCTTCCTCTTCTGTGTGCACCAAGGTCTGCGCTTCACTTCTTCATGAATCGTTTGTCTTGTTAATTTGTAAGTCCCATTTGGTGGAGGCAGCAGCAAGCAATATTGGTTCATTTTATATTTACAGACATCATCAATCCTCCAGTGCTTTAATCTTTGCTGAGTAATGCAACTTTTCCTGCTACTTCTCATGGGAGGTTGAAAAAAGTAAATGAAATTATGCCAACCTGCAGAGGAAAGACAACATTTTAAAAGCAGCAATCATTTGACATGACTATTTGGTAATAATTCTTTTTAGGAGCAGGTATTTATATTTGTCTAATCAGGGAGACAGTATTACACTTCATTGACTGACATGCTAAAATTACTATAACTTCTATTTTTTTTTTACTTAAGCACTGGATTGAGCCAGGTTTAGTGACAATCTTGCCAAATGAGCTATGTTTTGCAAAAAGCAAAAACAAACAAACAAGCAAAGAAAGATAAAAGGCTTCAACATTAGAAAGACTAGCCTTCAATTCTCCATATATCACTGGCTAGTTTTGCAGCCTTGGGTAATATGAGGATCAGTTTCCCAGTTGTTGTGAAGATTAAATGAGAATACTACATACAAAGCACTTACCACAATACATGGCCTACTACAAATACAATTGCTGAGTTCTTGTCACCATCCTATTTCCTCTCCTTCCCTTCTTTCATTCTCTGCAACAATCTCTGTGGTCAAGGCCCAGCAGAACTGAGAAGCAATAACCTCAATGTCAGCAGACACATCTTTGCCATATTTTATCAAGGTGGACTTGCACCCATTAGTCACCACTCTGAATTTTCCTGTCTGTGCACAATAGGCATGATACCCAGAGAGTCCAGCAATTTAACTGCTGAGACATCAGTGGATCAAAAAACTAATGAGTGAGAAAGTACCTTTTAAATAGTAAAACCCTAATACCTGTTGGGTGTTTTTTTTTTTTTTTTTTGAATAATTATCCAGGGGTAGCTGATCTTTGCTCTTACAACCTGTTATGGACTAAAGGTTTGTGTCCCCCTAAAATTCATATGTTGAACCTTAACTCCCAATGTGCTGATATTTGCAAATGGGGCCTTTGGCAGGTAAGTAGGGTTAGATTAGGTCATGATGGTGGGGCCCTTTTAATGGGATCAGTGCCCTTGTATGACAAGAAGAAGAAAAGAGAAAGATCTCCCCCACCCACACACATACTCTGAGGAAATTCTCTGTGCTAACATATTCTGAAGTGTTCAAGCCAGACGGATGGCCTCACCGGAAGTTCAACTGGAATAACCTAGATCTCGGACTACCCCCGCCTCCAGCACTTTGAGAAGCAATGTCTGTTGTTTAAGCTACTCAGTTTGTGGTATTTTGTTATGGAAGTCCAAGTTAACTAATACATCACCCTTTAAATTGCCAGTCATTCCTAGTGGAATTTCTTTCAAGGGAAGCCTCTAATGGTTAAAGGTCTCTAGAGTAGTGATTCTCAATTTTGGCTATGCATTGAAATCACACATGTGATTTAATATAAAACAAAACAATGCCTAAACCCCAATGCTATTGGTCCGGGGTGTATCCTGGGCATGGAACCATGCTGTGCAGCCAAGGCTGAAGAGCACTGTGCTCGTACAATCCAAATTGTTGCCAGGATCTGTGTTTCTTAAACTTTTAAAAAATTATATTATTTTAATTGTGTTAAAGTATAGTTTTCTGCCTTTTTACCCCCATCCCAGTCCACCTCTCCAGCCCTTCCCACCTCCCTCCTGTTTCCACCCTCCCCTTATTTTTGTCCATGTGTCCTTTATACTTGTTCCTGTAAACCCTTCCCCTTTCCCCCTGAAATCCCCTCCCCTTTCCCCTGGTCACTCTCAGCCTGTTCTCTATTTCAGTGTCATTGGTTGTATTTTGCTTGTTTTGTTGATTAGGTTCCTGTTTCTCAAACTTTTAATGTGTGTGTGACTCACCTGGGCATCTTGTTGAAATTTTGATTCTGATACAGAGTGTTTACAGTGGAGCCTCAAAATCAACACTTTTATTAAGTTCCCAGGTGACGTCATTGTTGCTAGTCTGTGGACCATACTTTGAGCAACAAGAGTTTAGCAGAAATTAGCAAACTAGGGCCTATGCGCCAAAGTCGGCCCACTGCTTGCTTTTGTATGGCTCATGAGCAAAGAACAATATTCACATTCTTATGAGATTTTAATAAATTATGAGAAGGATGGTATTTGTCATCACATGCAAATTACATGTAATTCAAATTTTAATGTCCACAAATAAAGTCTTATTGGAACATAGCCACTCTCATCTTATTTCGTGTGTATGGTTGCTTCTGTGCTATAATGGTGAGGTTCAGTTGCTGCGACAGAGACTAAATGATCCACAAAAACTAAAACATTTACTCTCTGGCTCTGTACAGAAAAAGTTTGCTAACCCCTGGATTAGAGGGTAACTTGGACTCACAAGGAGTAAATATTATTCTCTAGAGGGTTTTTTTTCTATCAGGCTCTCATACCACAAACCTTCTGTCCTGCCTTTCTCTGCCTGTTGGCAGCCGAGTCGAATACACTGAACTTTTTCTCCCTCTTCAAGGCACGGTGCTGGGTGTGCCAGGTCCACAGTACTGTATGTGTTAGCGTTTCTGCAAAGGCTCCTCCACTGGGAATGATTGACCAGACCAGTTATTCTTGCTCTTGTTCATCCTCATGCCATGATATGGTCTGAATGTTTACATCTCCCCGAAATTCATATGTTCAAATCCTGTCCCCAAAGGTGATGGTGTTAGGCTGTGGGGCCTTTGAGAAGTGATTAAATCATGAAGGCTCTGCCCTTATTAAAGAAACCCTAGAGAGCTAGCTTGTCCCTTCCACCACAGGAAGTCATAGCAAAAAGTCAGCAGCAGCATGTGGCCTGGAAGGGAGTCTTCACTAGAACCCAACCATGCCGACATTCTCATCTTGGACTTCCAGCCTTCAGAAGTATGAGAAATAAATTTGGGTTTTTACAAGCCACCCAGTCTACAGCATTTTGTTTAAGCAGCCCTGACAAACTGAGACCTTCTCACGCCATCAAGGTTTTCTCCTACACATAAGACTTGTCTAACGTGCAGAGAAAAACTTTGATTTAAAGATTTGTAAACAAAAACAAAAATTTCTGTTTTAATCAACAATTCATTAAAAATGGAAATTAAAATCGATGTCTTTCTGCCTAAACACAGATTAATCCAACCTGCTTTAAAATAAAATGATAAATTGTCTGTGGAGATCTGTCATGAGTATAGGAGCTCATGACCTTCAGATGGGACTCTTAAAACCAATTTGATTTTTCATTATGGAGCCTCAGTTTTACCCCACGAGAGAAAATGATCGAAGGTTTCTACCCATCTCTTGCACCAACACTTTACTAGCTAATACGTTTGTAAGCCTGAAGTACTCAAGAACAAACTATAGTTAATAAATAAGTGGAAAAAATCTGTGAAATGGGAGTGAGAAAATGTACTGCAAATCAATCGGTGGCCCTGAGACTACAGAGAGCTGGCTCCAGGAACACAGAGTCTGTCGTCCCTCTTCAAAGGGACAGCAAACGCTATTCCTTACAGAGTGGTTACCTTGAAAACAGCTTGAAAATGTAACTTATAAAAAATCTTGAATCACATCCAAGCAAATAAACCTGTTTTAGTTATTCTTCCTAATGGCTCGGGTCAAGACTAGTCAGCACAATCATCTCTGTTGTGGGGATTCTCAGGAAACAGTGCCCCTGGCTTAAACAGTGAGTTCTCTATTATGTTTGACTTTCGATAACCATAACTAGTCCAGACATGTTGACCTAAGCTAGCCATAATAGGGCAGCTTCCTTCCAGGCTAATCATTGTAAAATTTAACGTGTCAAGAAAGATTTAGTAGCCCATGTTTTTCTCTGAGACCTTGTTTTCACAGGCACACGCTGCTCTTCCTTTGTTTCAGGTGTTCGCATGGTTAATAAAAATAATCATTTTAAAAATAAATAAAGTAGAAACAAAAAATACAAATTTAAAAATCATTTATTAGACAATTCACATCCTCATTTATTATAATAATACTATAAAATATGTGTGATTATTCCCATGACAGTTCAGCACTTTGCCCCAAGTCATACAGCTTTTTCATGGAAGAGGAAAAATTCAAACCCAGGTTCAATGATTCCAGAAACAAAATCTGAATCTTAATCTGAATCAATATTTACTCCCTCTCCCAGAGTATCTCTCATACTCCGACTTTTGGAGTCTGTTGTCACAGAGGCACTGGGGGTTCAGAACTCTAGGTGCCGGAGGATCCAGGAAAACCTGTGACTAACCTGGCTTGGGGGATGGAGAAGCGGGGAGATTTTGCATATCGATGGCAACTTGGCTACTTAGTTACGTTAAAAAGCTACGGCAGCGACTTGAGGCAAGGGAGATGGGCATGACGTTCTAAATGTATCCTGGCTTGTGACTTAGCCTCCTGGGAGCTTACAATGCAGCGAGAGGCAGGAAGGCAGTTTGCCTTATGTCACGGAGCCACACCTGCCCTGACTCGGGATGGCAACCAAATAAATGTAAACTGTACACAAGAATGGCAGGTGCAACCCATTGTGAGAGGAGTCGGAAAGGGGTCTTGCTAGAAACTCTGGGCGGGGATTTAAAACAAGGTCGGCAGCCATTTGCTCTCTCGGCTACACCGGGAGTGGTAGTGAGGAAGGAGGCCTGCTGTCTATATTAAGGGATTTAAGCTAGTTCTCTGTCTCTGCCACAGGGCTTGGGAAGGAAAAGGGGACTTTACCCTGTGGTTTCAAAGAGAGCAGTGAGAAGGGAGAAGTAGGCAAGCAGCTATGTAGTTTACAGTGAGGAAGGAGGCCATGCGGCCTGGACAAATAAGGAAGGAGATGCCGCCGCTGTGATCCTGCCTGCTCTGGCTGACTTCAGAGCTGCAAAGGACTTCCTGCTGCACCTGGGTTTTACCTGGACTCTCAAGACCTGTGCCTTCCCTGAGTTTCACCATGATCCAGACTAACACAGCATATGCTCTTCTGGATTATTACACGGAGGCTATTGGCAACAAATCCCAGATCCTGAAGGAGAGACCTGCTGGGCAGGATGGTGAATTTGGTACCTTCCAGAGAGACTGGAGAACTATTTGCACAGCTGGCGCAAGATAAGGAAATAGGGAACTTCTACTTTTGGGGTTTCTGCTTATAGCCTTTTGGTGAGCACAGGAAGTGCTGGGTCTCATGGGAAAGAGGGCTCCAAGCTGGGGTGCTCTAAGCTATCCCAAGGTTGGAATGTTGTGAATAAAGACCTGTTTCTACCAGCATTAATTGTTGGGTCATACACCAAGGCACCATGTGACTGGGCCCCATTCTGCTCAGTAACACAGAGACTTAGGAAATTCTACAGGCTGTGTCCCCTTCTTGAAGATTTATAATGTAGGATAGCCTAGTAATGACTCCAGGCTTTTTAGTGACTTCTCTATATAATTCTGTTTATATTTGCTTAGCCCTGCATTTCTTAAATTTATTTTCCCATGGACCAAACTCTCCTTCCCCTTTTTGACATAACAACTATTAATAATGTGCAAAGCACACTTTGGGAAATGTTGCACTGAATAATTCATGCTCTGGTGTTGATGCTTTCAGAATTTGAAATCAATTGAGAAAATGTCCCAGAACAAAAAAAAAAGAAAGAAAGAAAGAGAGAGAGCTGAGACAGAGGATTTGGGGAGATGAAAAAGAAGAAAAAGAGGAGGAAGGGAAGACGAAAGAAAGGAAAAATAAAGAAAAAAAAGGAAAAGGTATATCCTGAATGAACTGAACACAGGAAGAGAAACATTCCACTCTCAAATTATTCTTTTTGGATAAATTGACTTTTTAATATGTCAATGTTATGAAGCAATTAAGAAGAGCTTTATTAAACATAAAAATCTCTTTCAGCATGTTTTGAATGCCTGATGTAGGGACACCAAGATTCAGAAGACACTGTCTGTTTCCCCTAGTGATTATCAAATACTAGGGTCTAAAAGACAAAGTATATCAGTAGCCTGAAGTGCATGACAAGTGCCCTGGACAGGTACAAGTCACGAGCCACAGAAGTTTAGAGGAGACCAAATTCGGGCACATGACTGTAGAGGACTCTGTTTTTCACAAACTGCCGCTTAGAGCGAGACTTCCAGGGGCTCCATCACTTAGCCGTGTGTCCTTAAGTAACTTAACCTATTTTGGCCTGTTTCCTTATCAGTAATACAGTGATAATAAAAGAACCTACCTCATAGAGTTGTTGTGAAGATTAAAAGTGCTTAGAACATTCCTGGCACACAGTATGCTTTCTAAGTGTCAGTTATTGTGTTTTAAATTACTATTTTGGCAATGGAAAAAAAATAGAGAACTGAGAAACAGAAAAAAGCCCTGGGAATGCCCTGGGAGACCAAGGTGCTCAAAACTAGAAGTCACATTTTGTCCTGACCTATGTGCAGAAGAGAAGGAAGGGAAGACTGGGGGGAATTTAGGATTTGAATAGCTGAGAGAAGCATGTCATTCTAGAATGGGGATTTGACAACTTACAGAAGGTAACTACCATGATCAAGTATCCAGAGGACTGTAGCTAGAGTTATGAGCAGGTTAAATGGAGGGCAGTGGGCCATTAGGAAATGTTGTGCTTATAAGAGCCCAAGCAGCTATTGGACTTACCTACCCTGGACCATCCGTCCATCAGCCTTGTGCTGATCCCAGCTAACTGCAGTTGTGTGAGGGGAGGTGGAGGAGGAATGCAGGTAAACCTGATAGAGGATCCATTCTCCAAGGCACAGATTGCAAACACAAGGCCCGTGGGCTGAATCCGGCCCTCCACCTTGTTTCATCCCGCCCAGCACCTTGTTTCTACCTGGTGGCAGTGCCAAGCTTCTTGCCCCTAGTTAAGGAGTGGTTACACTTATACAGTCCTGAAATTACATTCAGCCCTTTGAAGGCAACCATGAGGCTCATGTGGCCCCTGGTGAAAATGAGTTTGACACCCCTGCTAAGGATTGGTCTTGATTTCATCTCCAAAACAAGAAATAGGTTCAGTCAAACTGAAATACTGTTTGTATCTTTTGTTGGCAGGGGGTAGCTTATTATAAATTGTCCCATAGTTGTGTTTGGAAATAAAAATGCACAAAATTAGCAACATTTGTTACTCATTTCCCCCAAAATGTGTACTCAATATGCTGTAAATGAGCTTGCTTTCAAAAGTGCAGCGAACTATACAGATTCCAGTCACTGGTAATGAGTTAAAATAAGGCAATAAAAATGCCACAGTGGAGTGTGGTTTTTCCCCTTTCCTCTTAGTTCTCGATGTGGCTCACTGAAAACTGTAATTGAAATGACTGGTTGAGTTCTGACTGCCAAATCTGTCTTTGTTAACGTGGAAGTAAGAGAAGGTGTGAAGGGAGGGGTTGGTGGGGAGAGAGAACAGGCCGCCGTGGATGAGGGTGGAGATTCACTTCTCCTGGATTCCTCCCATAATTAGTGGTGGGTAAATCCCTGGGTTTGTCTGGCTTTCTTTCTTTCACAATCTGTTTCATGAAGACTGAGATTAGACTGTCTTTTATATCAGCCAGTTGACACTGTAATTGCATTCCATTTTCAAATATCTCCTCTTGAGCAATGTTACTAAACCTTGCAACATAAAATTGGCTATTAATTCTAAGAAGAATTTGAATGTTTCTCTCTCCACACGGGTCCATGTATCTGAAGAACAAATTAAATAGAAAATTTATCCCAGGAGATTTTGAAATAAATTGCCAGAGAAAACTGGAACAGAATGCTGAAAGTAACACAATAGAAAACGAGGGGGGAAAAGGACTTAAAAAAAGCTACTTGAAAAACTTTGTAACCAGAGCATGAAGAGCAATGCCTTTAAGTGTTCATTCCTTTCAGTCAGTGGTTCTCAATTGTTTGTCTCAGTTGGGGGGAACAGTGTTACTGGCATCTGGTGGTTAGAGGTCAGAGATGCTGCTAAGCAACCTGCAATGCACAGGCCAGCCTCCCACACAAAGAATTATCCAATTTCCACCCCAAAATATCAAGTGTGCCAAGAGGGAGAATTCCAGCTTGATATTATGCAGGGTTTCTTCAAATCCAACATTTTTCTAGCTGGAGGAAACAATTGCTGTTATATTGCCCAGGTTCTTCACAGACTTTTTTTCTCTTTTAACAATATTGGGTAACATAATATTACATAGGAATTAAATAAAATATTAATGTACAGGTCAATGGACCACTATGTAGTGAATACTTTCATAATCACCATCCAGGTTAAGACATAAAACATTGATGACCACCTAGAACCTCACCCTCCACCAGTCAGTACCTTGGCCTTTCCTTCATTCTCCTGCTTTGGTTCCTAGGTTGTCTTTGTATATTACTACCCAAATATTGACTCTTCAACATTTTAGTTTCACCTATTTTTGAACTCTGTATACATAAGCACATAGTATGCATTCGTTTGTGTCTGTTTTCCTTCACTCACAATTTTGGTGAGTTCTGTCTATGCTATTGCACGTAGGAGCGATACACTCACATACATTTCTGTGTTATGTGCTGTTGTGTGACCAGAGTTAACCCCTTCTTCTATTGTGATGAGCATTTGAGTTGTTTTCATTCGGGAGCCGTTACAAATGATGTTGGTGAACAATCCTGTATTACATACCCTCTGATGCAGACACGCACACTGTTGTTTTGGGTTTATACCTAGGAGTAGAATTACTGGGTCATGGGTATAAGGATCTTCAACATTAGTAGATAATGTCTAATTCTTTTCATAAGTGGTCGAAAAAAGTGATGCTTCCACATGCTGTACTTGAGAGTACCAGTTATTGTCTATTTTCTCCATCACTTGGTAATTTCAGTCTTTTTAATCTCAGACTTTCTGATAATATGTCATACATCAGACTTTCTGATCATATGTGGCTTTAATATGCACTTTTTCTCATGACTAAGAAAGTTTAAAACCTTTAATATGTTTTTGACCATCTATATATATTTACACATAAATCCTTCTTTGGTAGAGTTCTTCTTCTGGTGCCTTGTCCACTTTTCCACAGAGGTAGCTCTTTCTTTGTCATCCTTTATACAGTCTCGACATGAGCCTTTCGTGGCTTACTAAGCTGTGTATATTTTTTCCTCATTGGTGGCTTGCCTTTCACTCTCATGGTCATGTCTTTAATGCACAGAAGTTCTCAATTGTAATGTGGTCAGTCACATGTATACATGTTTTTATATCCTGTTCAAATGTGTTTCCCTGACTTGCAATCATGAAGACAATTATTTATGCTATGTTACACAAATTTTATTATTTTGCCTTTTATTTTAGGACAATACTCCACTTTCAGCTAATTTTGACTTACAGTAGGAGATAGAAGTTTGTTGTATCTGTTTTTTATTTGTATCAGTGCACAGTCTCAGCAATACTCAGTGAAATAGCTGTCTTTTCCTCACTGCTCTGCAGTGACATGGTTGTCATAAATCGTATATCCATAAATATGTAGGTGTGGTCTTTTTTTATTCTCACTTGAGGTATGTGGATATGTTTATTGAGTTTTTGAGAAAGAGAGAGAAACAGAGAGAGAGAGCATGAATGAGAGAGAGAGATAGTAATGTGAGAGAGAGACATTGATCAGTTGCCTCCTGTATGTGCCCCAACCCAGAATCAAACCCACGACTTAAGTATGTGACCTGACCAGGAATCGAACCCTAAGCCTTTCGGTACAAGGGACAATGTTCCAACCAGCTGAACCACCCAGCCAGGGTTGTAGGTCTAATCTTTCGATCTTCAATTTAATTCAGTGGTGCGTTTATTTTTAAGCTAATATACATTATCTTAATGACTACAGCTTTATAGTAATCTTAGTTTCTGCAGAGTAAACCCTGACACCTTCTTCAAGAATGTCTCAGCTTTCCATGGCTTTTTAATTTTCATCTGAATCTTTAAATCAGCTTTTCAATTTCAACACATCATACACACATTTTAGAAGTAATAATTCCATTGCACTGAATCTATAACTTTTCAATATTAAGTTTTCCATTCCATAACACAATGTATATCTCCATTTAGGAATGTTTCCTTTATTTTATCTCATTCATGTTTTATAGTGTTCTGTTAGGTCTAAGATACACGCAGAATGGAATTGTTAACTCAGACACACATGCAAGAACAAATATTACTAATAACTCCAAGGATACAGGATCAAGAATATGAGATTTGGGCAAAGGGCTCTTCCTTTGGAAAAGCCCCAAACCATCAACAACACAGATCCCTAAAGATTCTTGCTCTTCTGTGGTAGGGTGTGTTCTGGTTCAGACCTCACAAGTGATGTTTAAACAATGCTTGTGGAACATCGTTTGCACAAAGGGAGCCATTTTGTTTTGTGAGCATGCTCATTTTGCACTCAACTCATTACCCCACTGAGGTGCAATTCTCCATCCTGTCACACCTGCAAAAAGCCACGTGTTCCATATTTTCTTTACAAGAAGTAAACAATGCTAAAAGCATCTTAGAAAAGGACTGTCATTTATCTTTCTGCTACTAAATACCAGTAGCATGCTTACAAGGAGGCGGGGTTGCTAGCATGCTTACGAGGGGATTGATTGACAGCTATTCCTGTGTCCTTGCATTTCTAGAACAGAGAGGGATTGTTTACAGGCCTGCTATTACCATTTTCTCCCCAGATATCTTTGTTAGATATACTTCTAACACATCGATGGTACTGGCACTATTTTAAATGATTATTTCTTTTAAATATCACTTCTGTTTATTGTCAATAGATAGAAATGCAATTATTTTCTATATTAACTGTTTTCAGTAATCTTCAAAACTCATTAATTCTAATAATTTATCTGTACCTTATGTTATATTTTCCACTACCTGATCATATCATTTACTGTGATGAGAACTAGCTTTCTTTCTCTCTCTCTTTCTTTGTTTAATTCATATTTATCTATTTGTTGGTTTGTTTGTTTTCATCACATCCCTCTGACTAGGGCCTTCGGTACGCTGCTGAGTAGAAGTGGTGATAGCAGAAGTGGTGCTTCCTTCCTCACTGCAAAGAAAAAAATGGCGAGGCTTAATCGTTAAGTCTAATGCTTGCTGCAGTTGTTTTTGTAGACAACATTGATCAGATTAAGAAAGGTCACTTCCATTTCTAATTTGCTAAGAAGTTTCATAATGAAGAGATGTTGAGTTGTATCAAATACTTTTTTTGGTTCCCATTAAGATGATTGTATATTTTTCCTTTGTTCATGTGGCATCATATTGATAGATATTTTTAATATAAAGACAACTTTGCATTTCTGTAGTAAATGCAATTTGACTGTGATATTAGATACTAACACTCTGAGAAATTGAATTTGCTAATATTTTGAAAGCACTTTTGCATCTGTATTCATAAGTGAGATTGGCCTGTCACGTTTTTTGTTTTTTTTTGTTTTTGTTTTGTTTGTTTTTTTGTATTATCCCTATGAGGTATGCCAACCTCATAAAATAATTTGGATAGTATTCTTTCCTTTTTTATTTTATGGAAAAATTTGTCTATATTGTTATTATTTCTTTGTCATGTGTTTGCAAAACTGGCTGGTAAAAACACCTGGGTTTCACACACATTTTAATCCAAGCTTCCTAATGTCAAGTGACTTCACAGCTAACGCGGTGATGTAAATATAAAAAGCAATAGGAGATAGGGTAACAAAATTAAAAGCAGTGGTCATCATGGTTAATTGGAAAATACCTCAATGCATTTAAGAAAAATAAATTTACAAGTAGGCACATAAGCATACAAATGGATGGACAAGCCAGTGACCTCATTTCTGAGTCTCTTCTTTAAGGTTTCACAATACAGTGAATGCTGTAAAATATTGGGACTTCAATAACCTCATAGTATCTATAGCCTTAACCAAATATTATTTGTTTTACCTCATTCTGCATAGCACATTCTACCCTTTTCCTAAACCTAGATATTTCTGAAAGAATTTCATTCTAAATGATCCCTTCAAGAGTGAGACTAATGTGGATGGGATCTTTTAAGACTTCATTACTTTTTATGCCCTTCTGAAAGGATAGAACCAAATCTAAACAGATAAGAACTAGTTGCCTCCGTTTTTAATTCATGAAGCCTTTTTAGACATTAGTACATGATCTCTTCTGCCCATACCATCTGTACTAATCACAGTAATGCCTATACAATTGAAATATTCTTCATACATCTGAATTGTCAACACCGAACAGCCAGTAAATGGTGGTGTAACTAAGTAGAAGCTTCATTTCTTTAATATAACTTTATTTCCTTTCTTTCCTTTTGATTCACACTGGCCTCATCCAGCACCGTGACTCACCTGCCTCTCTCTCCTTTGCATATCCACTTCCATATCCGTTAAGCCCTCAGGACAATGAGGTTCTGGTCAACGTCAGATAATCTTAGGAACAAAGCCTTCGTCCTATGGACCAGAGAACCAAACTTTTCATCAAACTAGAGGTGACATCTAGGCCTCAGTTGTGTTTCAGTTCCAGGCCCCAAAAGATGGCAAATTAGAGGAAGTAATACCATGGCTGACTCCGGGACCAGATCACTGATCAACCACCTCCTATCTTAGTGATGACTGATCAGTAAAGGCCATGACCCTGACCATGATCCTAACTCCCTTAGTCACCAGGATTATTGATTTTCCCCCCATACAACCCATTTCCTGGAAGTCATCAGGGAGCCAAGTCCTTGAGCACTTTGGGATACTTTCTAAAAATAAACTTATTACTTTCTTTGATGCAAGTTCCTGTTTGTGTCTTATGGGGCACTGATCCACACAGGCAAATGGATGTTTTTAGTCGGGTAACAGTGGGTATGGCTAAATCCAAGTTGTCTGACCCAGCCCAACAGTCTTTCCAGTAGAAAAGACTGCTTCACTGCTTCACTGACATTCCTGACGTTATACATTCAGGGGCCATCAGTGGCCTAATAGGAAGTCAGTCCAGACATGAAATTCAAGGGAAGTATGCACAGTGAGGAATGAAAAGAATTCTCAAATTTGTGCATGAAGATTATACTTTATGTCTTTCCTGGCACAAAGAAAGAATCTGAGCTAGAGAGACTCTTTCCCTTCCAAACCTGAGTAATGAGCTTTACTCTTTGCCCCGGGGAGAAAAGGGCTCATCATTGCCTCGCTGGCAGTAAAACTGAAGGACCTAAATGAAGACAACCGCTTCCCAGAATTGACAATAATCCTTTTCAATTTGATAAGCACATGGTCTTTAGCTGCAAAATTCTGTTCTTTAGTCTCTTATTACGTAAAGTTTAAAATAAGATTACATTATACCAGTATATGAGATTGTTTGATTCTCCACATTAAGCTCACTTCTGCAGCTTTCTCTTTTAAAAGTCATGCTGATTCTTGGAAAAGCGAGCAAGGGACAGAAGCAGCTTATAGGTGTGCAAGGCACCTCTGATCAATGGTGGAATAATCACAAAACATCTATAATGAGAGTTTTAAAGAGCCTTTTCATGAATTGGAGTCTTTCTGCACCAGACTATCTTACTAAATTCTGCAGCAGGCACTGAGGAGACTGCATTTATGGCTCATTAATAAAGATGGCTTTCTAAAAAGCATGTCTTTTACATAATCACGAAGATGAGAAAAATAAAAAAAAAACACTGTCATTGAAAAACTGATTGATGTGTCTGATCAGCAATGATTTCATTCTTACCTCAATGAAGAATTTATTTTTGAATAATTCCTGCAAATATATCTTCTGTGCACATATATTTTTGATTGGTAGTAAATGTTACTAGTTATTTAGTTTTCAGCCTACAGACTGATCTGATCCTCTGTCTTTTATATGTGGCCTTGATTGGCATTCCAAAAATTTATGTTGAGAGACTGCAAAAGAAATTGTCTGACATACCACCTGAGGGGATAACGTGAAGGAACTGCTGACGGTGGATGAAACAGTCACTGCGGCAATTATGGGATGTGAGAAAAATATGCTTCTCTGTGTTTGAGAGCTGTGAGAGAAATTCCTTTTCTATTTTCTACATAATTTATTAAAAACGGATCCAAGAACCTCTCAAAAATTCCTTCCTGTTTACCAGTTTGTGAAATGGTCTCATTAAAAAAGCTTTATTAGTATTGCTGAAGCTGTGTGATTTGAAGAATATTCCCAAACTCAAAAATACATAAATCATCATTGATCTTGACATGTGCCTGTCAGTCTTCCAGGCTATTAATGGTCATCTGTAAGGTCTTTACGGTTCCCATTATCACTGTAACTGTTGCTCCCACCTAGAGGACCATTACCAGCTGCTGTTCCTGGGGACTCACCATGTACAATGTGACATGGGCTTTGCATGCATTTTCTCATTTAATCCTCATAGTACATGAAGAAGTATCCTATGGACCTTTTACATGTGAGAAATCAAATTTAAATAAATTAAGTAACCCGAATAAGGTAACCCAGATAAAAAGTAGGCAGTGCCTGCGATTAAACCAAGGCATTCTGATTCCAAAACCCAAGGTTTTAATCACTGAGATATTCTGCTTCTAATTTGCTCTGGATTTGAAAATCAGGTGGTCAAAGTTATTAGAACTGTATCTAAGGGTAATATATAAGTGCTGCACTTGGTTTAAGAAACTTTCCTGAAAGCCATTTTTCTGAGTTCTACAGTACTGGTTTCCAGTCAACGTTGGTGAAAGCAGAATTATTAGGTCTATGAAATGACATGTAAAACAGTTTATGATATACATGACTTCTTTTCAGATGTGCATATGTAAAGGTAACAGCTGGTTTTAGTGCACTAACAAATTTATAACCCGTTTTATTTATCAGTGGAAGAAGCATAGTATAGGAGTTTGGGTAAGTAGACTCTGGGGCCAGATTCCCTGGGTTCAAAACCCAGCTCCGTCACTTTCCACCTGGGTGACCTTGGTTAAATTACCTAATCTGTCTTCAAGTTTCTTCATGTCTAATGTGTGTTTAACAATAGTAAATACCTAACTCATAGCACAATTTTGTATAACACTTAGAACACTTAATTCCCATAGTAAGAACCGTGGGTTTTGTTGGCTGCTAAATGATAAATATATAACAAACCATCTTTTGGAGGTCTGCAACTATTTTTTATTTGTAATTTATTGATTTGTGTTTAAAAGGAACTGTTGACAAAGAGTCACTGAAAATAATCTGAACAAGCAGGAAAATACAGTTAATAATACTGAAACACTACTAAAATAATTCCAGAACTTATGGTTTATCTACAGTAACAATATCTCTTAGATGCTCTCATTGATACCAAACCTAACTGTTTTTTACTTTTCTCAATGCACAGTGGTACAATGAACAATATTCAATCACTTCTGTACTTTCCTAAATATATAAAAATTAAAATATCTATTAAAAACTAATACATCTTCTCTTTACGTTTTTCTTACAGATACAATCACATTATTTCCATTCAATAGTGGTGTGGTTTAAGAGATTTTTCATTCACAAGTCAAATAACAATCCACCCAAAGGGAACTGATAGTCTTCAGGCTCATGGTGCAAATGAAGAGCTCAAGAACGCAGCAACGGACATTTCTAAAATACAAAACAGACAAAATTCTCAGAAGATACATGCAACAAGCTCTACTAAACAGCTGTCCACAGACCTAGAACATTTTATAACTTTACTGGTGATTTCAATAGGATTCCAGATGTTTCCAAACTCAACTTGAACGTCTCATCTTAGGCTTTGCATTTTGCTTTTCCCTTTTCACTAACAAGACAAACATGATTCAAATCCCTGAATTATTCATTATAGTCAAGGTCCTATCCTACAACAAACTTGTCTGGAATTTCAAGTTCAACAAAGTCTGGTTTATATCCCACATTTTGAGGGGTCCTTTTTACCAGCAAGCTTGCGACCTTCATCATCTTCAAGCAGGTTATACTGCTTGACCAAAGCAAGCAAGGTTTGCATTGTTTTGCCAGAGTCAATTATTTCTTCAACAATCAAGACATTCTTTCCAGTTAGAGTTGAGAGATCATCTCTGCCAATTACTTTTATGTCTCCTGTCAATTGGTCATTACAGTAGCTCTTCAGTCTGATAAAATCTATAAGCATAGGAATGGATCTATCACTATTTCTGTTCAGAGCTTTGATATAATCTAGAAGGTCAGCAAAGAATTTAGAGCCCTCCTTGAGCACACAGAGGGCTACAATGTGATGACCTCCTATCTCTACTACATCTCAAGCAAGCCATTCGGACCCGTCCATAATTAGTCCATGAGGAATAAACACCTTTTCCAAAATCTTGGTGTAATGCTTAGGTATACAGAATAAATATAGGTCATAGCCTGGTTCATCATCACCAATCATGACACTGGGGCTGCAAGTCACCATAACTGAACCAGCAGGTACTCTAACTGAAGGCAGTTGGAGGAAGAAGCAGCCACCCTGCCAAAAAGTGGGCCAAAGCTGCAATTATTTTTTGTATGAATCTGAAAACATTGAGGACTACTGTTCTAGAACAGATCCATTGATACATCTGTCTTATTTGGTTGTTTCAGAGACTTCTTTTAGCATTTTTGTAAGTTATTATTTGTGTTCTGGATAGTTCAGAATACTTGAAAACTATCCTGGAGTGGGATGCTACTATGAAGTGTGTTAGGAATTTACATACATATACAACGTCTGTCCAGTAAAAATCCAGCCATTGTTAATATAACGAGAATGGTTTGCACGATATCAATATAATGTGGCAGCCCAGGACAGTAGATTGGAATGCAAATGTGTGAACAATGTCCTAGTCACTGTAATAGGCCGTGGGGGTGTAGATGCCATTGAGTGATGGCCACTGTATGGCCATTGCATTCAAAATGACTGAGCAAGTAGAGCAATGAATTTGCATCAAATTTTGCATGAAGTTTGAACATTCCTCCATGGAAGTTACTCAGATGATTCAGAAGGCTGTAGCTATGGGGAGCTGGTGAGTGGCAGCTTCACCACAAGTGCCTGCTCATGCATCACATCTGGTGCAGAGTTTTTGGCAAAACATCAAATCACCCAGGTGACTCAGCCCCCTTAGAGACCACATTTGGTGCCCTGCAACTTCTGGGTTTTCCTAAAACTAAAACCACCTTTGAAAGGGAAGAGATTTCAGACCATCAATGAGATTCAGGAAAATATGACAGGTCTGCTGATGGTAAATGGGAGAACTGTCTGTGGTCCCAAGGTGCCTACTTTGAAGGAGACTGAGGCATCGTTGTCCTATGCACAATGCTTCTCGTGTCTTGTATCTTCTTCAATAAATGTCTCTATTTTTCATAGCGCATGGCTGGATACTTTCAGGACAGACCTCATAATTTACATCTAGGTGCTGAATGAAAGCACCTAACAATAAAAAATACAACAATAAAAACATCTTCTCTGGAGATTAACATTTAATGTAAAGGTAATATGTAGCTATCACCTAAATTCAATAGAAAAAGAAAAAATTAAGGACATATATATTTTTTCTTTTTTTATTGTGTATTTTTATGTTTGGCAAGAAGTTAATGATTATTGTCATTTTTTTGGGTTTCATTAACCTAGTTCGTATATTGTACTTCTCTGCCTGCCCACACCTACACACAAGAATTTTCTCATTAAATGAATTTTGAACTCGGCTTCTATATTACTTATTTTCCTTCTTGAGTGCAAACTGGCCTATACTCTGAATGCTATTTGATAAGCCCCAGTATTTATTTGTATCCAAAGATTCTGCTGCAGTTTTCTTAGTGTCATTTCTTGGCAGCCTTGGGTAACTGCAGCTGAAAAAGCTGCAAGTGTAATTTTTCTCCCATAGGAAAGTGAGGGAGGATATTGTCAAGCGTAGGTAGAAGGATTCCAACAAGGGAATAATGAATGGCAGGAAAAACAATTTGGCTATATCGCATATCACATGCACACACATACCCCACTCCTAATTTGGAGATGAAAATTGAAGGCAGCAGTTAGCTCAGGCATTAGCATCCACAGCCTGAGAACCGCGGCAACGTTTTGTATAATTCTCAGTGGAGCAAACCGCATCTCCTACGGGATTTGGCCTACTAAGCCTGAACAATGAGCAGGAACTCTGAAGTGACACAAATAAAATGCTAACTATTTCCTACGTACATTTTCTCTCACATGGAAGGACAATACACTCTTCTTTGATGCAGGAGTGGAAAATAAAAAATGCGAGTCTGACGTACATTCTAAAACAATGTCCAGCCAGCCTGTGTATGTGGCACCACAGGAATGGTACCAACACCTCCCTCTCTGGTGGTTATTTACAATATGTTTTATGGTTACCCAGGTGACACCCCCAGTGTCCAAAGAACATTACTTTTCCACATTCCACCCATGTCGATTGTAGTTTCCCCTTAGCCATGGTTTCACTTTCCTAAGTTTCAGTTACCTGCAGTCAGTCCCAGTTCAAAAGAATTAAATGAAAAATTTCAGAAGTGAACAATTCATAAGTTATAAATTGCATGCCATTCTGAGTAGCACGACGAAATCTCCTGCCACCCTACTCTATCCCACCTCGGGCATGGATCATCTCTCTGTCCAGCATCTGCACTTCATACAGTTTCCCCCCATTAGTCACTGAGCAGCCATCTCAGTTATAAGATTGGTTATGAGAGAGAGACTTCATTCACAGAACTTTTATTAAAGCATACTGTTGTAATTGTTCTAGTATTAGTTATTGTTATTAATCTTCTACTGGGCCTAATTTATAAATTAAACTTCATCATAGGTATGCATGTATAAGAAAAATATAGCATATGTAAAATTTGGTATTATTTGCTGGGGATCTTAGAACATGTCCTTCATGGGTAAGGGAGGACTATCGTCCCTCCAGGAAAAATAAAGATGGTTGACCGCTTCCAAATAATTTCTTTACTACGTCACCAAAAGCTTTTTTTTTAAAGAGCAATGATTCTCAAAATTGATTACCTCAGGGTCTTGTTAAAATAAAGCTGCTTAGCCTTATCCTCAGGGTTTCTGATTCATTCGGTCTCGAGTGGGGGCTGAGAATTTGCATTTTTAACAGGTTGTGAGGCGATGCTGATGCTGATGGTTGTGGGATTGCACTTTGAGAAACATTGGGGTGGAGATTTACGCTAAGGGTGCAGAGGTTTCCAAACTTTCGTGCGCTTTGGAATCATCTAGAGATCTTTAAAACTACGAATGTTTGGCGCCACCCCTAGAAGTTCTGATTTCATTGGTATGGGGTGTGACCTGACCACAGGGATTTTACAAAGCTTTCTTCCATGTGATTCTACAAGTTTGGGAACTTGTATGTTAGGCTATCCTTCTGCTCTACCTCTCCTCTCCTTGTAACTGACATCTAAGAAAATCCTGATCAGAATCTTTAACGTACTATTTCCTCATCTTTCTCTTTCCCTCACATTTAGCTGGCAAAAATCCAAGCTTGGATTAGTCCATTAGCTGCATTTTTCCTTATCCATGTTGCTGTGTACTTCAGGAGGAAATAATGTGATCACGTGTACTGATGCATTGGAATTCTATGAATTCACTCTTATTCAGCAGGGACCTCACATGTTTCTAATTGTCATTATGTAAGACCTGACTCAGTTCATTTATTGTCACACTAAGAGTCTCCCTCACCTATGGGCTCTTTTTCTTGCTTCCTCATTTCTCATAATATTTTTTAAAGCATTCTCAACATCTTAAAGTCTACCTCAGTGGGGTTCAACCTGGGGCAGTTTTGTCCACCCAGGGGACATGTGGCAATGTCTAGAAACAATTTGGTGGTCCCAACTTGGTGAAGAGGGCTATGCTACTCGCATTTAGTGAGTAGAGGCCAGGCATGCAGCTAAACATCACACAATGTACAGAACAGACACCACACAAAACAATTGTTCAGCCCAAAGTTTCGATGGTGCTATAGATGAGAAACACTAGTTCTCCACATCACCTCTCTCAACTCTCAGTGGACAACCATCACTTGAACTTCACAAAGAAAAGAGAGCCTATTGCTCCTCAACCTTCACCCTCACACATCTAGACATATTCTTCTCTGCCTGGTTGAGTTTCTGCAGACAAGTGAGTCCTCTACAGCTGGAATTGCACAAGGACTCCTTCAATTCTTAGCTCTCCAATCATTTCTGGAAGGTAATTGAATTTAAAATGAGTACTCATTTATTCATTCGTTTATTATTTTATTCATTTGGAAAATATTTATTATCTACTATGTGTCAGGTACTGCGCAAGGTGCTAGGAATATAATGCTGAGCAAACCAGACACAGTTTCTTTCTTAATAAATCTTAATGTCCGGTAAAAGAGACACACATTAATCAAATAATTTTCCAAACAAATATTAATTACAAACTGTGATCAATGCTAAGCATGCCTCTTAGTGGTGAATTTGACCTAGTCTGAAGGGTCAGAGGAAGCTCCTCTGAGATAGTGTTGGCTTCTGGTTGTGTTCGGTTAGCTGCGCAGCAAGGATGGGATGGAGAGGGGGTCAGACTCAGGCAGAGGCACAGCAGGCGTTGGGTCCTGAGGCCTGATGTCTGAAGTGTGTCTCACTTGGGGAGGTGAAAGGAGGTCAGTGCTGCCGGAGACAGATGAGAGGGAAAGAATGCACAGAGGAACCTGGAGAGCAAGGCACAGCCAGTTCTTGAATTCTTTCATTTACTTAACAAATAAATATCGAGTACTTCCTGCGAGCCAGGCCTTGCTGTAGACAGAGGAGATTTAACAGTCAAGTATATTATGTGGGTGATACAGATAGTAAATGAGAGAACTAAGAAAAACATGTTTTATGTTAGATAGTGATCACTGCTGAAGAGATAAAGAAGTTGAAGAAGTAAATGAGGGCATATGGTGGGAGTAGTAAGTTTCTGTTTTCCACAGGATAGTGACATTTGGGGAAACCTGAAAAGAATGAGGGGAGCTGGTACCTTTCCTGGCAGAGGGATCAGCAAAAGCAAAAGCCCTGAGGGGACACATGCCCGCTCAGTTTCAGGAGGAGCAGTGAGGCTTGTGTGTCTGAAGCAGAAAGAATAAAGGGGAGAACAGAAGGAAGAAAGGATAAAAAGGTAAGACAAAATGGAGTTTGGCAGAGGGAATTAAGAACATAACCCAACAACATGCTGTCAAAAAATTCTCACTTCAAATATAAAGATACAGGCAGGTTGCTAGTAAAAGGATGGAAAAAGATATACCCTGCAAACATCAACCAAAGAAAAACAGTAGAGGTTACATTAGCATAGAATAGATTTTGGAGCAAAGAAAACTACTACACAGAAAAAGGGACATTATTTAATAGTAAAAGGGTGAATCTACCAGGAAGACATAGGAACCTTAAATGTATATACATCAAACAACAGAACTGTGGAATATATGAAGCAAAAAGTAATTACACTAAACAGAGAATAGACATCTGCACAATTGTAGGTGGAGACCTCAACACCTCTTCTCGACAATAGATGGAACAACTAGACAGAAGATTATGTAGAAGTACATATGTATGTAGAAGAAGAAGTATGTAGAAGAAGTATGTATGCAAGTATGTAGAAGAACTCAGGGTCATCAGCCAAGATCTTATTGACAGCTATACAATATTTCATGCACATTCTTTTTAAGTGCTCAGAGAATATAAACCCAGGTCAGCCATATCCTGTGTCATAAAACAAACCTCAACACACTTGCAATAATTGAAATCATACACAGTGTGTTCTCCGACCACACTGAAATTAAACTATAGATGAATAAAAGGAAGATAAAAAAAGTTTCTAAACATTCGAAAACTAAATAACACACTGTTCAATACTCGAAGGGTAAAAAGAAAAGTCTCAAGGGAAAGTTAAAATATGCATGGAATTGAATGAATGTGAAAATATAGGACATCACCACTTGTGGGGAGTGGAAGCATTGCTACAAGGGAAATTCATAACATTGTATAGATAGGTTAAAAAAAAACAAGAAGAGTCTCAAATTAAAACCATAAACTCCCCTGTCAACAACCTATAAAAAGTGGAAAATAAGCCCAAAATCAGCAGATAGAAAGAAATAACAAAGAGCAGAAATCAATCGAGTTAAAAAGAAAAAAAGCAGAACAATAAAGAAAATCAATGAAACAGAGTTGATTCTTTGGAAAGATCAATAAAATCAACAAACTTCCAGCAAGATGAACAAAGAAAAAAGGAGAAGACAAAATTTACCAGTGTCAGGAATAAAACACGGAATATCAGTACAGACCTTTTATATATCAAAAAGATTATAAGGGAAATGCTACAAAAAATTCTACATGCATAAATTTGGAAATTAGATGTAATGAACTAATTTTTCAAAAACACAAACTAGTACAGTTTTCCCAATGAAACAGATATTTTAATATCCTTGTAACTATTAAGGAAATGAAATTCATAACCTTAAAACTCCCATAAAAGAAATTTTTAGACAGGTAGTAGTATGAGAGAATTCTCCTAAACCTTTAAAAAAATGACACCAACTCTATATAATTGCTTCCAGAAAACAGAAGAGGAAGGAGTACTTCCAACTCATTTCAGGATGTTATCATTACTCTGATAGAAAACCTAGATAAAAATATACCCCTCCTCACAAGGCCCAAATAAAAAAGAATGAAAGAAAAAAAGCCCCACCCACAGATCAACCTCTTACATGCATGTGGATGTTGAAATTCTTAATGAAATATTAAGAAAGAAAATCTGGTGATATATAAAGAGAATTATACACCATTCTCAAGTGGGCTTTATTCAAAGGATGCAAGGTTGGTTCAATATTTGAAAATCAACCAGTGTAATCCACCATGTTAACATGCTAAAGAATAAAAATCACACCACTATGTCAATCAATACCAAAAAGACCATTTGGCAAAATTCAACACCCATTCATGATAAAGACTCTCAGGGAACCAGGAACAGAGGGAAACTTCCTCAACTAGATAACGAGCGAATACAAAAATCTTACAGGTTGCATGTTTAATGCTGAAAAATTGAATGCGTTTCCTCCTAAGATCAGGAACAAAGCAAGGATGTAGCTCTTGTCATTGTTATTTAAACAATACTGGAAGTTCTAGTCAGTGCAACAGCACAATAAAAGGAAATTTCGTACAACTACACATGAATCTACACTTACCTCAAAATTAGAAAGTTTAATTAAAGAAAGCATTTT
>PVKM010014471.1:0-28354 GCA_004027735.1 Carollia perspicillata
TTTATGAGTGATAAATGTCATCAAATATGGGATTCATTTCAAGTAAAGGAAGTTCAAGAAACCCACTTTTTTCTGGGGCTGTTTCTCTTTTTTAAATCTATTGTTCACATCTTATTTTTCTGAAGAGACATGAAGACCACAAAAATTAACTATTACTAGGGTTGTAAATGCAGTGGCAAAATATATAATGATCTATTAAAATATTTTCTGAAACTTAGCAATGAAGTGATACATTTACTAGGTATTATTTACATTGTTAAACTCTAACAGTTCTTCAACATTTGAATAACTAGATAATGATATGGTTTGCCATATGTTTCTATTTAATGAAGCCTTGTATTGATACTTAAATGCTTCATTAAGTCACAAGCTGCCAAAATAAGTAGTTTTTCTCTTGTCATAAATGTGACATGGTTTAGCTAAAAAGTCTTGTCATTTTAAAAATTAAGAATACTTTTATTCTGCATATGTTATAAGCAACATCTTTCTCAATATTTCAGGTTTAAATACAAAACATTTTTAGGAGGCTGACATAGTAGTTTGGGAATTTTTGTGCATAATTTTCTTGTCAGTAGAAGGTTGTATGAGTTGTTAAAACTGCCATTTCATCATAAACTAAACAAAGTTTATATATAATTTTCATAGCCCCTTGGAGTGACACTGGTTTAATTAACAATAATAAGCTAAAAATAGTCTTAGTCTGAGCTATCAACACCAAATTAAAAACAAATAAACAAACAAACTGTTTCACCAAAATCCTATTTCTTCAAGGGAGAAAGTTACCTTAAAATGACATGTTTGGAAAAAAAAAGTTCAGATATACTGAAAAGCACATCAGGCTTAGAACAGTAATAGCAGATTTGGCCTTTCTGCCTTTCAATGAAATACCTAATACTGACTTTGTGACACAATCATAAGGTCTAGTTAGTATATAAGCTCTAACTGATGTTTATTTTGAGCAAAAAGAAATCTTTCAGACCTTAATGTATGTTTTTTTTTGTAGGAAATTAGATTGGATAGGAGAAAACACAGGCAACAGTAAGCAATTATTTCAAGGGTGGTTCATTAAATATGACTATTCTTAAAGAAAATTAAGGGACAACTGATTGTATATAAAAGTTGACAAAGTAGCCCTAGCTGATGTGGCTCAATGGATTGAGTGCCAGCCTATGAACCAAAGGGTCTCTGGTTCAATTCCCAGTCAGGGCACATGCCTGGGTTGTGGGCCAGGTCCCCAGTAGGGGGCATGTGAGAGGCAACCACACATTGATGTTTCTCTCCCTCTCTTCTTCCCTTCCCTCTTTAAAAATAAATAAATAAAAATATTTAAAAATTAGTTTGCAAAAGCAATGAAGCACTGATTCAATACTTGAATTTTAATATATTTATACTATAACAAATATAAAATCTTACTTAAAATTAAAAAAAATTAAAGTTTTATAAATTTTAAATTTTACAGAATTTGTAAAAGTTATTCAGGAATCTGAAGCTTAATTATTTTCTGCCTAAGGCTAGTTCATATAATTTATTGAAATTTAGATCCAAAAACAAATATTTTTTTAAAGTATAGAACCAAATATTTGTGTTTAACTTATAGGGTTATGTTGACATTTTTTCTCTTGTTCATTTCTTCATTACTATAACTTATCTCTTAGTCCTGCTTATATGACAAGAAATCCTGTATTTGTTATCCAGGAAGGGCTTACAGAGGGCCCAGAGACATATGAAAGGATGCTCAGCATCGCCAGCCAGCGGAGAGATGCAGATTAAAACCACAGTGAGATACCACTTCACACCAGTCAAATGGCCATCATAAATAAACCAACAAACAAAAAGTGCTCATGAGATTGTGGAGAAAAGGGAACCCTAATACACTGTTGGTGGGAATGCAGACTGGTACAGCCACTGTGGAAAACAATATGGAATTTCCTCAAAAAACTAAAAATAGAATAGTCTTTTAAACCAGCAATTCCACTGCTGGGATTACACTCTAAAAATTCTGAAACACAAATTCAAAAGAACCTATGCACTACAATGTTCAGAGCCATACAATTTACAATAGCCAAGTGTTGGAAGCAACCTAAATGCCCATCAGTAAATGAAGAGACCAAAAAACAGTGGCACATTTACACAATGGAATACTATGCAGCAGAAAGAAAGGAGCTCCTATCCTTTGTGACAGCATAGATGGAACTGGAGAGCATTATGCTAAGTGAAGTAAGCCAGGTGGTAAAAGAAAAATACCATATGATATTACCTATAACTGGAACCTAATCAACAAAACAAACAAGCAAGCAAAATATAACCTGAGACATTGAAATAAAGAACAAACTGACAGTAACCAGAAGGAAGAGGGAAGGGAGATAAAGGGAGAAAGAAGGGGATAAAGACAGCGAGTCCTGAATCTTGCTGTCCTTTTGAATCTCCTGGGTCTAGTTAAAACTACAGTGCCTGCTTTGTTGATTCCAGTTCGGTAGGTATGTAAGTGACCAGAAACTGTCCTGAGACTGACTTTGACCCTAGAATGTCAATGCATTAGTGAGAAGTGACAATGAGAAATGACATCTATCACAAAGTCCAGACTTCAAATCAATAGAGTTAGCATCTTCTCTTCTCATTTGAGCCAACTACCTCTTTTGAGTCAAGTATTTGAGAAGCCAAAGTATAATGGGTGAAATTTAGAGGATCTTACCCAAAGTCATTAGTGAGAATAGCCACATGAAATTTCTTATGTAGCCACAGAATGAAAATAACTCTTCTGATGAAGATTCCTTTCCAGTTGAACGGTGTAAATTGTGTAAGGACAGTTTTTTCCCTACTTTCCTTTGTCTGTGTACTCTCCTGTTACTCTTCTGTGGATATCTTTACTTCTATATCTTTACATGTATAATTTTAATATTCTCGTCTGGATACAACGTAATACTGATGGCTTGCCTGTTTAAAATGATTACAATTTACTGACTGCTTCTCAGTAATCATGTATTATTTTATTTATAATATCATTTTCAGTTTTTGGATGAGAAAATCAAGAAATAGAGAAGTAAGTAAATTGTTCATCATTCCCCAGTTAGTAACCGATGGAGCTCGGGATTCGAGAATAACCTTTTCTGAATCTAAGTCTATATAGCATGAGTTGGTGCAAGCTCCTGTCTACCAAGTGTAGAACTGCCCCAGATCACCTGACTGAAAGAAACATTTATTCTGCATTGCACTCCTTTAACTTAGTGCTTTGGGGCTCATCATATTTCATCCAGGTGCTGTTTTTATAGTTTAAATTTACAATTTTCACCATCTCAAAATTGGGGGAAATTCTTCAATGTAATCCCAAAGTACTAACAATTATTATCTTTTCAAAAATGATTAAATACTTACAAAATATTTTATTTGAGAATGATTTAGAATGGATGAAAACATAAAGAATATCAATAATTGGGTAAAATGAAAAGAATTAGATTAAGTTACTTAGGATTTATTTTTTTAAGATTCTCTTTTGTGCTGCTGAGTTTAGCAATGAAGAATTTTAAGGAAGAAATGAGCAATGGATAATTAATTATTCTTTATTTTCTTGATTCTGGGGTTTAAAAAATATGCTCTGAGCAACACAAATATTAATTAGATGCTAATTAATAATTTCACCCATGAAACATTTACAAAACAAATATGCATATATTCACAAACCAACTTGCACTCTAGTGATGATTAGGCTATCATTATATTCAGGAGCAATTCTGATGAATGCATAAGATTTTGAAAGTATGACTTAATGTTAACATAGAGAAAACTTCATACATTTTTTCTGATTTTGTTTCTCTCTGTAAGAAACAACATATTCTAATAAGACTGAGAACATGTTTCTAAGATTCATATTTAAACTTCCTTTTTACTTTTGTATGGTATTTAATCTTTGAAGTTACATTACCAATTTGATCTAGATCAATGGTTCTTTACATTTTTTGGCTCATGATCTGCTTTGAGAATACAATGAAAGTTGTAAGAAATACATTGTTCATGTAGACAGAACTTTCCACACAATATCTAGAAGCTTCTCTAAACTCATACATGGATTTCATATGGACAGCCTCTGATGTAGATGAGAAGTAATAGATAAGGTTTCCCCACTAGTTTCAGTTTTTTCACTAATGAGATATGTGATCATCAATAATTTGTTTTATTTCTTAGATATAGGGTTTTGATCCATAAAATCTGAGAGTTTGTTATTAAGGTACTCCCCAGCTCTGAGAAAAATGAATACCAAATTCAACTCTTAAATATGGAGATATAATGATTGTTCTTTAAAAAAATAAATGCATCAACTTAGATTCCAGATGAATATTATCTTTTAGAGTGTTAACCATGGGAGGTGATCTGGTTACAATGACAATGAAAAACATCACTCAACAAAGGAAACATTACTCGAATATTTTAGAAATTATTTTTTTGTAATTGCCAGTCACAGAAACTTTTTACAATCTAGCATTATAAAAACACTACAGAGATGTTACAGTAAACGAGGTTAATTTATTATTAAAGGAAGAAAAATATTTGTAAGTAAATTTAGTGTAGCCTAAGTGTACGGTAATACCCTTGGCCTTCACATTCACTCACCACTCACTCATCGACTCACCCAGAGCGACTTCCAGTCCTGCAAACCCATTCAAAGTGCTCTACACAGGTCTGCCAATTTTTTATTCTTATGTGTTTTATTCTAGATGTGTTGACATATACAACTACCATTGCATTATAATCGCCTATGTGATCAATACAGTAAAATGCTGTACAGGTTTGTAGCGTAGGAGCAATAGGCTGCACAGTATATCCTAGGTGTGCGATGCACTATCTAGGTTTGTGTATGTGCACTCTCTGATACTCACACAATGATTAAATCATCTGCGCACACATTTTTCAGAATGTATCCCTATCATTAAGCTATGCATGTCTATAGATGCTTTTTACTCATTCAACTCAATCTGCTACAACCCATAATAATTGGAGAACCTCTTATTAATAGGGACTTATTATTCTCATTTTTAAATAGGAAACCTGAAACTCAAGATTAAATATATTTCTATGGTTTAATTTTTTGTTTGAAAGATCACTACAGAGAATTTTTGAAAGACAGGTGCCTTGTGTAGAAAGAAGATAGAAAAAAATATGAGCTTGGTTTTGGACAAGTTGTTAATATATCAAAATATTTTCAATTAACTACTAAATATGTCTTACTGGGATGTGTTGACTGATATATGTGACCGTGGTGGCCATACAGGTAGGTTTGGCCAGATGGCCTGGCCAGACTCTGAAGTGAAGGAGGAATCATGGGAAACACTCTAGGCAGCTGGGGTGCAGCAGCACGGTTAGTGTACCATCTGATGACAGATTTCCCTAGCTCCAGGGCAGAAATAAGCGAGAGGAGGCCTTGCATGGAGCATGCACAAGGCTAGTGAAAAGCTCTCCTACTCTCTTCCAGAACATGGCAGCAGGGGGAGGTGCAGACCTGCCAGTTTGGCCTGGGAAAAGGACTGGATTGGCTGGGGTGCCCACAATTTTGGTTCAGGAGATTTAAACAGAGACCAAAGGGGAAACATGGGCTTTCTCCTTCCCCTTGCTCACCTTGTCAGGCTGGAGTGTTCATGGATTGGCGGGCCCTGGAAGCTGCGTGGCCAGGACCCAGACCTCAAGCCCTACACGCACCAGCACAGGAAGTGGCAGGGGCAGCTGCTGGCGTGGGCTGTGCACACGCAGACTCCAGAAAGAAGCCTAAAGCTGGATTGCAGCTAGGAGCAAGTTAAACTATCTGGATGATTGTGCAGCAGTTGCCTGCAGTTTCCCAAAGAAGGGTATTTTCACATGGGAGAAGGAAATCTGGATGCAGCCTTGAGTTGGTCTGGCAGAGGGTGGTGGGGTTTTTCTCTGGGTGTTCTATAGGAAATGGCCTCTGAGGCAGAAGCCTGCCTTTCTTCCAAAATTGTGTAGCTTTTGAATAAAAGGCTCATTTCATTTTTCACCAAACTTCTTCCTCTGGAACTTGCCTATGGGAGGTAGGCAGCAGAACCCCATTTCTGTTTGGTAAAATGGCCATCGATTTTTTGTAGTCAAACCTCTTCTCCCTCTCCTGCTAATAGATTCTACTTATCTGCTTATTGGATAAGAAAGCAAATAATTTAAATAATCAAAATATTACACTCTCGCTCCCCAAAACAAGTTAAAAAATGAACATTGATCCACATAGACCCAGTCAGTGACCTCCCCTACTAATTTTTCTGCTATAGCCAATAGGGAAGAGTACTCTTTCCCTACTTTACCTTTGAAGCAATCAAGTCACCACCACAAAACTGCCTGTATCCATGTCTCTACTGCATGAAAATAGTCAGAAAATAAACATGATTAGCATAGAGGTCCCACTGTAAATTCCAGAAGTCCCCCAGTTGACCTGGTTCTGCAAACTGTTCCTTTGACTGTTTGATGTGCTTCAGTTCCTTTCCAATAAATTATCTTGGCTGTTTCAATCAATTTATGCTCTGTTTCTGTCACGAAAGTGTCATAATAAACACGAAACTCTACAATTCCTCTCATTCTTCCAAATAGTGGTGGCTACATAATTTCCAAGGACACACTGATAACTTGCCTTTAGCTGACTTTACTCTACCAGGGGTGTCAAACTCACAGCCCAGGATGGCTATGAATGCAGCCCAACACAAAATCATAAATTTACCTAATACCTTTTTTCTTGCTCATCGGTTTTGGTTACTGTTTGTGTATTTAATGTGTGGCCCAAGAAAACTCATCTTCTTCCAGCGTGGTCCAGAAATGCCAAAAGGTTGGACAACCTCGTGTGATTTCATTGTTTTCAAATCCCAACCCACCCTCAATGGAACAGTATAACAATGACCAGATATCCCAGGGAAGAGAAAATCTTTATTTAAAAATACAATACTGACAATGTAACTGGAATAATTATATTTTCCCAGTTGACTACACTGAAAGGGATATCATTCATTTTATATTCTGGTTGACTGGTTATCTTGTTCATTAAGTTCAATTTAAAATTAAAAAAAGAAACATATTAGTAGCAATTTATATTCTCTTTCATTCTTTTTTCCCTCTGCGTATAGATCTGTATTTTTTTTTACTTTAGGTTCCTACTCTTTCATTTTAAGTTTGTAAATATTTAAACATCAAGCATCTTTCTAGAAATCACTTGACTAAAATTAACTAGACCTACTTAAGTCTTTTCAATTTCTTACAAAGCCAATTATCTTTATATTGAAAATACTTTCCTAATTTTTTCTCTTTAGTTAATGAAAAGTTTTTATTCTATTGCATATATTGAACTCTTGGAACATAATTTGTTTTAATCATTATGTAAGTTCAACATTGTCAAGTTTATCATTCATACTTTGATAAAAATGCCCTTTCAAATTTTTGCATGTCTAAAATTTCCCGTAATAGCTTAACTTCATTATAAGTCTCTCCTACCATCAACTCCAATGCATGACCACTCTGTCTTATGTACTAACTATATTCCACTAATTCTAATGATTCTTATTAACTGTTTTCTTTGCCTTCCAGGGATACTGCCATAATGTGGATGGAGTACAATTTGCTTACTGTATACCTCTGGCTTTCAGGTTTGCATACATGCTGAATCTACATACCCACTGATCTCCTATTTCTTTACTTGAATTATATGTGGCTTCCATTTGAAAAGCTCAAGGAACTATAAATAAAAAATTATTTTTCATACTTCCACAGTATGAACAAAAATATTATTGGACAGGATATGGTTAAGAGGAACGAAGGCTGAGAATCAATAAACTCACAAGAGACTAACAGTGATGGGAAAAACAAATTAAGGAGGTATAACTGTATACTCAGAGGCATATTATTCAGTTTAAACCTCTGCTTTTGAGCTAAAAAGTAATTCAGAAGCTCCTTACAACCTGCCTAATAAAGTCAAACTTTTAAGGAAGATATTGTCACTAACATGAGCTTCTTTTCCAGTTCAAATTCCCACTGAACCCAATTTCAGTTGAGTCCCTAAACGTGCTTTATGCTTTCTTACCTGCTTACCTTTGTTAATGTGTTTCCTTCTCAAAACATAAAAGGACACTCAGCCAGATTCTGAGTTCTACTTCAGAAATATTTAAAAGTTTACCTCTGTAGTATTTTGATACTTTCTCTATATCCAAACATACTTTCTTGTAGATTGGAAAACTAAGATCGAAATGGAGAGTAAGAATCAGAAGTGAAATTTGAACACTTAATTGCACTTGGAAGTCACTTGGTGACTTCCTCATTGAATTAAACACATTTTGCTTTGAAGCTGAAGTTGGTATATAAGCCTTATATTATAGGGACTACTTATTATCTTTTTTCCGAAGAGATTTATGTTAACTTACAAAACTAAATGACTTTTCTTGTTTTTTATTTTTTCTTTAACTAGGTGGGAATACTTCAGGAGATTTTAGTGATGAAGGCTAAAGTTTTGTTCCTCCTTTTCCACTGACTTCAACCACAGAGTATTAACATGGGAGAAAATGTAAGACAGGGATTGGAAACCAAGGAAGGATGTTGCCTAAGGACCCAGATAATTAAAAAAATCTTTTAGACCCAATATACCTGAGTCTAGTTGCATGTGATCACCAAGAATATTTCAAAACTCTCTTTTATCCATTCATCAGCCAAACAGGAAAGGCTACCTTGGGGAAGAACAAAATAAAATCTACTGATTAGGAGGAGCAAGAACTGGGGACATTGGTGAGAATGAATATTTTATATGGATTTTTTTTGGCTTCTACAAATAAACTCTTATGAAGCCAAAACTAAAGCTTTTATGAGTTTACATGGCAGCTACCTGCATGATGAAGGCAACAAAGGGATCTACACTGGCATACCTCCAGCTTGTTGTAATGTATGAAAGTAGGGCTCGAAGTGAGAGTGGCAATGTGGCAGAAGGAGGCCATGCTACTTAGGTAGTTTTGGTTTTGCTGCTGTATTTCAGTAGCATGCCAAAGCTTTGTTCGATATTCATACACATCGTGTGCCTGAAGGAGAAAACACAGAGTGGGGTGAGTAGAAAGAACAAGAAAGATCCTCTGAAAAGGTACTTAGTGGGCTTGTTTTGGGGGACCAAATATAAACATGGGCAGAAATATGGATCTGCGTTCAACTTTCATTATCACGTGAGAAAAAACAGAAGACACATGATGGACAGTCCTGCCAGTAATGTCACTTTTGCATTGCTTGGTGGCTGTAGATTGGCTTCTGGGTAGCTGACTTAGTCATGTCAATTTGCATTATGCATATTCATGGTTCAAGATCAGCTGAAATTACTTTCATTGGCCATACTGACCACGAGGGAAATAAAGGGGACTGCTCCCACTTTATCTATATGCCAACGTCCAAATTATACATGTTCCTACGTTATACACAATATACAACTTATATACAATTTAGTGCCTATGGGAAAATCTGCAAAATAAATATAGCACTCTGGTTACAATTGGAAAATGTTTTCTAAACATAGTACAGGAAAGAAAAGACAGTTGGTATTAAGAACCTTACATTATGTTAAAACACAATAGAACATAGACCTAATGCAATCAAAGACAAAGTTGACAGGATCAGGAAACGGAATTGAGGTAGACTGCATAGTTTTTTTTTCTCCTACAGCCATCCATTCTCTGTAGCTACTACACTTTTCATTTCTCTAGTTCCATGTCTCTTCGTTCTCACCTCCACTGAGCTGTTTGCTTTCGGTGCAACTAATTCTATCCTTAAATACAGGCAAGTGGCAGATGCTGTAGGCCTAGCTAGTCAAAGTAATCTGATGCACGGGTTATAGATACTGATTTGGGTGGGCTCAAAGCTGGCATCAGAGGGGCAACCTGTGTGGTTATACAGGGTCCCTTCTTCAGAAAACATAGACTGTAGCAATAATCTAAAATATTCCAAATGTAAGAAAGATCCAATTCATTTAACAAGGATTGACCAAGTCATAGGCAACATTAATAAAATATATTAGTATTTGAAATAACCTGGTGATATTTTGTATCCCCAAAATAAAGAATCATGCAAGTATCAAAACAGAAAAGATCAGATTATGTTCAAAGGAAGTACAATAAAATCCAGCTTGACTTGGATTTTCCTCTCCAATAGTAAATGTCAGAAAACAGTGAGAAAATATAGAAATAGCTTTGAGGAAAAGGGTCATGGTTCAAGATTGTCAAACCCAGCCAAGTTGTGATCAATATGTGAAGTCAACACAAATATATATACAGGACTCAGAAAGCTTATTATACACAGACTTCCTAAAACTACTTTTTGGAAGTATAATTCAGCCAACCTAACAGTGAATCATTATAACCTGTGTCTCCAAGTTTCCCAAGCTTTAAGGTTACTCTTTCTATTAAAGCTCAAACTTAAGTATTGTTAGAGACTCAATTCAAAGAGGTTGGAAGAAAGGTAAGGTTCTTCCAAATATTTCTTAAAATCAAATGATCTGTTTTATTATATTTCTTCCTTTGAACTGTAGCACCTGTCATGTTTTATAATATCTACATGCTATCTCAGATTTTTGCAGTTTTCAAAATATGAATATAATTGTTTCCTTTAATTTCTCAAGCTTGTGCCAACATAAGTCTATGACTCAAATGTAGTGATTAGTAAAATTTACATGAGGACTTAAGGGCTTCATTAGCAGTAACAACATGAAAAGAAAAACCTACAATACATGTAAATATCCCTTTTGAAATTCCATTTGCCTGTCCCACCACAGGACCTGTGTCCCAGACCTGCCCCCGGTGTTACTGGCAATCCTCTCATTTCAGATATTGACCGAAAATCTATTCTCATTCCGCAAGTTGCAAGTCTCAGCCACTCCCTCAGCCACTTTCTATTTCAGTCCAGGAAATCAAAATATCAGTTGATGGTCATTTCAATACCCAAGGAAATCTGCTATTTAGTATTTGTTTATTAGTCATTCATTCAATTACAAGGCATTTTGTATGTGTATTGTTTAATCTTGACCATCGAAAATATTATTCTAGCTCCCTCTGCCTTCTTTTGTCCTAGCTAGTGAGTCAAGTACTTTTCTCCAAATAGTAAAAGTATGCTTACCAAGTAGCTATATTTGGATTTAAACCTATAAAGATAACACATGCACACACACATGTACTTGTGCACATCCACACCCACCCAAGTTGAAGGTTTCTAAATAGATTTTCTTTGCTAAGTTATCAGTAGAATTCTTTATCATGGCTTATGTTCAGAACACCTCTGCTTTTACAGTCTTCCAAGATAGTATGTAAGTTATTTTTGTTGTTGTTTTGTTTTGTTTTGTTTATACCTAATCTATTTGGAATCCCACTCTGCTTTGGTAATGTGATCCAAACAAGATACTCTCTTCCTTCTCTAATAAACTATAAAGATAAAGGTTTTCCTTTTTATCCATTATAAAAATTCCATAAAATTTTAGGTAGTTCAACTATTTTTGTCACTTAAATTATACTGGAATAAAGATATTATGGATGTTATAGAATGCAGTTTTAAGTTTGTAATTGTAGGACTTCTAAGAAAACGTGTATAATTTTTACCAGAGAACAAAGGAAGTGTAAACCTTATTGGCAAATACAGAAACACTGAGAAGCCATTATAATCAAAAAGCACAAGACAGATGACTGATACCAAATGTATTTTCTATTACAATTAAAAGACAAAAACTTTCACATAGGGTAAAAATTAAAATTAGACACTGCAAGCAAGCAAAATATAACCAGAGACACTGAAATAAAGAACAATCTGACAGGAACTGGAGAAGAGGAGGGAGAGGGAAAATAGGGGATAATGAGGGGGGCATTAAGGAACATGTATGAAGGACACATGGATTAAGCCAAAGGGGGTGTGTTCAAGGGTGGGAGGTGGGGATGGGTGGGGCAGGGGAGCGTGGTGGGGTGAAATGGAGACAATTGTACTTGAACAACAATAAAAAATAAAAATTAAAAAAATAAAATAAATAGACTCTGGACTGCCTATGTTAATCATAGTAAGATTTGGTAATAGCTGAAAAACACTAAAAAAACTAAATTGTATTACTAGGAGAACTGTGACTTAACTATAGTGTATTCACATTATGAAATATGAATCCATTTAGGAGAATTTGGTTATGGTACAAATGCTATGCATTTAGACATGAACTATTCTTCTAGGCAGTAGGTTAAAAATACAATTATAAAATAATATCCAAGAAAATATCTCACTTGTTTAAAACAAAGCAATCTGTATATTTTATATGTATATAAAACAAATGTAGGTAAATGCATAGACAGTTCTGAGGTGATACATCCCATTCTAAAGACAGCCATTCTCTCTAAAGCAATAACTAGTACCAAATGCATTGAAGGGGCCTTTCATTGGTCATGTATTGTTTTTATTTTTTTACAGTTAGAATTTATTTATATGTTATATTTACATTTGCAGAGAAATGTTTAAATAGGAGCTACAATGCTTATTATTGCTTGAGCTAGAAGACTCATTATTTAAAATGCTCTCTCCCAAATTAATTTATAAATCAATGTAATTCTAGTAAAAAATAGTAACAAGAACTTTTGTTTCATGGTTAGATTGTTTCTACTGTTTTACAGTTAAAAATATCTGTGAATTATTCTCATTGACCCTTGACTCTGGAGAGAGCACTTGGTGATGAATTTTCTAATAGGTGAACACAAGTTTAATATTTCTTTCATGTTCCAACAATAGTTTCCCCTGTGACTAAATGGAGAAGGTGGCTTTATTCAAACTCTCTATAGTTAGAGATGGAACTCTGTCCTAGGGTGTCCTTCAGAGCATCTTCATCTCCACCATACAAATTCTGTATCTTTCACCAGTAGGTGGTTTGTTTCATTTTTAATTCTGTCTTTATTGTTCTCAGCAATTCAAGGGGTATATTTTCTCTTCTCCCATCAATTTTTCATCCATTATTTTTACTTAGAGGCAAAAAATATATATTCTTATCCCGCTCAATGTTTTTCTGGATATAAAGCAGGAAAGCATGCTTTTCTCATTTAGTATACCCCTAAGATATATAGGCAACATATTTGAATCAAGAGACTTGGGGGAACAAGGAGTAGCTCCTACCTTTTTATCAAGCAGGAAGCCTGCTGATCATTCGAGAACTTGGAAAACTGTCACCCAGGAGTCAGTATCCAGGGAATGTACAGCTCCCTTCAGAAGCCTGCATGGGTTCCTGTCCAAGATGGGGATGTGGGAAAATTCCAGAACTCACCTCCTCCCACAGCCACACCTGCAATGACATATGAAACAATTCATTGCCTCTGGAAAAAAACCAAAAAGTTATCAGAGGGACTCCACTCTGAGATGTGAGAAGGAGAAAAGAGAGGAAAGGAGGGAGGACAGGACAGAGGAAAAGAGGGAGGGAAGGGGAAGGGAGGAGAGCTCCCTGAGGAGATAAAGGCTCATACCCCACACTGGGTACCCCAACTTTTAAGACCTGACAGAGGAGCCCCCAAGACATCTATCTTTGAAAACCAACAAGATTTTTAAGTCCAGGAGACCTGAGGGCTGTAGCAACTGGAAGGATCTGAAAGGGCCCAGGAACGGACTCACCAGAGATACAGTGCAGCAGCAGCCTTTTAAAAAGTGTTTTATGTGTAAGAGGCTACTTTGTTCACTTTAAAACATTAGTTTGAGGGTCAGGTGATACTCTGTGATACTCTGTGATACTCTGCCTGCCAGAGGCTGGTGGGTGCCAGCTTCATGCTCTCCATCTCCCTTGCTAAAGCCACTGGTGCCATTTTCCTTTCTTTTCTTTGCCCTGTTCTTGACCTAAGGGTGAAAGTAGTCATTCCTTCGCCATTTAGTGTGTTAGATGTCTATGATCAGGTGGAAGAACATTCTATTTCTAGTTTTCTGAGCGTTTTTGTACTGTTTTTAGTCAGGAATGGATAATGGATTTTCGTCAAATGCTTCTTTCCCTGTACATATACCAAATGATGTTCCTGAGATAAACCTCACTAAGTCATCAATATTCTATAAGTATGTTGTTGGATTCCATTTGCTATGATTTTGTAAAAAGTTGTGTCTATATCCATGAATAACATTAGAATCTAATCTTTCTTGTAGTAGATTTCTCTGGTTTTGGTATAAACATAATGGTGACTTGTACAATAGAATATATTGAGAAATATGTATTCCTCTTTAATATTCTGGAAAAGTTTGTGTAGAATTAGTTTTATTGCTTCCTTGGTAGATCTAAAAAATGAAGCCACTTGGGCATGACTGTTTTTAACAGTTTTAAATACAAATTTAATTTTTAATATGTTTTTATTTTTCTGCATTTTAAAAAGTACATTTTACTGATCATGCTATTCCAGTTGTCCCACCCACCCCCCACCTTATTCCCCTCCACCTTGCAACCCCTGGCCCCCGCATTCCCCTGCAAGTTCATGTCTGTGGGCCATACATACAAGTTCTTTGGCTTCTACGTTTCCTATTGTATTCTTATCCTCCCCCCATTTATTTTGCCCCTACCATTTATGCTTCTTATTCCCTGTGCCTTTTCTCCCATTCTCTCCCTCTCACTCCCCACTAATAATCCTCCATGTGATTTTCATTTCTGTGTTTCTATTCTGGTTCTATTGTTTGCTTAGTTTATTTTCATTTTTATTTTTTTAGATTCAGTTGTTCATAGTTGTGAGTTTGTTGTCATTTTACTGTTCATAGTTTTGATCTTCTTTTCCTAACATAAGTCTCTTTATCATTTCATAAAATAAGGGCTTGGTGATGATGAACTCCTTTAGCTTGATCTTATCTGGGAAGCACTTCATCTGCCCTTCCATTCTGAATGAAAGCTTTGCTGGATAGAGTAATCTTGGATGTAGGTCCTTGCCTTTCATGACTTTGAATACTTCTTGCCAGCCCTTTCTTGCCTATAAGGTTTCTTTTGAGAAGGCAGTTGATAATCTTCTGGGAACTCCTTTGTAGGTAACCCTCTCCTTTTCTTTTGCTGCCTCTACGATTCTCTCCTTATCTTTAATCTTGGCTAAGGTAATTATGATTTGCCTTGGTGTGTTCCTCCTTGGATCCAACTTCTTTGGGACTCTCTGAACTTTCTGGAATTCCTGGAAGTCTATTTCCTTTGCCAGATTGGGGAAGTTCTCCTTCATTATGTTTTTAAATAAGTTTTCCATTTCTTGCTCTTCCTCTTCTTCTTCTGTCACCCCTATGATTCAGATGTTGGAACATTAAAGTTGTCCTGGAGGTTCCTAAGCCTCTCCTCAGTTTTCTGAATTCTTATTTCTTCATTCTGTTCTGGTTGAATGTTAATTTCTTCCTTCTCATCCAAACCATTGATTTCAGTCCCACTTTCCCTCACATCACTGTTGGTCCCCTGTGCATTTTTCTTTAATTCACCTTTCATAACCTTTAATCTTTCCTCTATTTTGCCACCATAATCAACTGTTTCTGTGAGCAACCTGATTACCAGTGTTTTGACCTGTGCATCTGATAGGTTGGCTATCTCTTCATCACTTAGCTGTATTTTTTCTGGAGTTTTGATCTGTTCTTTAATTTGGGCCATTTTTTTTTGTCTTGGCTCACCTGTTACATAGTAAGGGCCAATCCACATCACTGAGTTGTGACACTGTCTATGGGGGAGGGGTCTGAGAGGGAACAATGCTGCCTGTTCAGGTTTCTGACAGCTTTCAGTCACTTCCCCCGCTACCCACAAGCAAACTGAGCCCTTCTGGTGTAGATTCCCAAGTAGGTGGGTTTGTGTATATTGCAGGACCCTGCTGGTCTTTCCAATGAACTATCTTTCGAGGCTAGGAGTTTCTCCCACTGCCACCTCAACCCCCACAGGTTTTTTCAGTCAGAGGTTTTGAGGCTTTATTTCCCTGTACTGGAGCCCTGGGTTGTACAGTCTGTCTTGCTCCTCAGTTGTTCCTCCTGGTTCCTCCTGGCATGTGAATGTGGAACCATCTGCTCTGATAGCCACTACCTCACCTGGTCTGGGAGTTGCTGCCATGCCAGGGGTCCTCTCCACCCTGGCTGCCTGTCTCTGCCCCTCCTACTGGTCTGGATAAATGTTTCCTCTTTAACTCCTTGGTTGTTGGATTTCCATACAGTTAGATTTTCTGGCTGTTCTGGTTGTTTTTTTATTTTTTAATTTGTTGTTGTCCTTCTTTTGGTTGTGTGAGGAGGCACAGTGTATCTACCTACTCCTCTATTTTGCTCAGAAGTCTGTTTTTATTTTCTATTGTTCAATTACAGTTGCCCTATTTCCCCATTAATCTCCCCATCCCTCCCCACCCCTACCTCCCACATTCAATCCTCCCCCTAACTGTCTTTGTCCACGGGTCATTTATGATGACCCTCCCCCTTCTTTCCCCTATTACCCCCTTCCCTCTGGTTACTGTAGTTTGTTCTTTATATCATCTCTGGTTATATTTTGCTCACTTTGTTTTGTTGATTAGGTTTCACTTCTAGGTATTGCTTTGGTTTGTTTTGTTGATATGGTATTTGTCTTTCACTGCCTGGCTTATTTCACTTAGCATAATGCTCTCCAGTTCCATCTATGCTGTCTCAAAGGGTAGGGGTTCCTTTTTTCTTTCTGCTGCATAGTATTCCATTGTGTAAATGTTCCACAAGTTTTTTAAATATATTTTTTATTTATTTTTAGAGAGAGGGGAAGAGAAGGAGAAAGAGAGGGAGAGAAACAATGTGTGGTTGCCTCTCATGTGTCCTCCACTGGGGACCTGGCCCACAACCCAGGTATGTGCCCTGACTGGGAATTGAACCGGCAATCCTTTGCTTCACAGGCCTGTGCTCAATCCACTGAGCTACACCAGCCAGGGCTGTTCCAAAGTTTTTTGATCCACTCATTTACTGATGGGCAATTAGGCTGTTTCTGGCAATTGGCTATTGTAAATAAGGCTGCTATGAACATTGGGGTGCATAGGTCCTTTTGAATTGGTGCTTCAAGATTCTTAGGATATAATCCCAGCAGTGGAATTCAAATTTAATTTTTTAAAAGATTTTATTTATTTATCTCTAGAGGGGAAGGAAAGGAGAGAGGGAGAGAAACATCATTTTATGGTTGCCTCTTGTGCATCCCCTACCAGGAACTGGCCTGCAACCCAGGCATGTGCCCTGACTGGGAATCAAACCATGATCCCTTGGTTCGCAGGCCCACACTCAATCCACTGCGCTACACCAACCAGGACCAAATTTAATTTTTAAAATATAAATATTATTTGGGTGATCTTTTAAAAATAAACTTTGATAATGTGTTTTCAAAACAATTTATCTAATTCATATAATTGTTAACATTTATTTCCATATAGTTGTTGATAATAGTCTCTTATTCTTTTTATATTTGTTGTAATATTTGTCACTTTCTAATTCTTGACATTGGTAATATGTGACTCCTTTTTCCTGATAGGGTATTTTTTTAAAGATTTTATTCATTTATTTTTAGAGAGGAAGGGAGGGAGAAGAGATAAAGAGAAACATCAATGTATGGTTGCTTCTTACACGTCCCTCACTGCGGACCTGGCCTGCAACCCAAGCACGTGCCTTGACTGGGAGTCAAATCAGGGAACCTTTGGTCCATAAGCTGATGTTCAATCCACTGAGCCACACCAGCCAGGGCAAGTGACAGGGTATTTTTTTATTTAGAGGTTTATGATTTCATGGATCATCTCAAAAAATCAGCTCATCTCATTAATTTTTCATCTACTTTCTATTTTGTTCTCTTCATCCTTTATTTTGCTTATTTCCCTTGTTCAGCTTCTTTGTAATTTACTCCTGTTTTTTCTAGTTTCAAAAGATGGAATCTAGTTTCAAAAGACAGGTTATCTTTTCATCTTCATTTAGTTCCAAACATTTTATAATTTTGTTTTGATTAATGTGATACTTGTGTTTTATTTTCAAATGGTTGAGGATTTTTGAGAAAATCTTTCTCTTATAATTTCTAATTTTATAACATTATGGTCACAGAACATACTTTGTATGATTTGACTCTTCTTAAACATAACTAGACTTATTTTATAGCCCAGAATACAAACTTAGTAAATATTTCATGTGTACTTGAAAAATTATTCTGTTGTTGAGTGGAATGTCTATCCATTCCAGTTAGCTCTAGTTGGTTTGATAATATAGTTCTGGTTGGTTAATAGTTTGTCTCCCCACACTTGTTGATTTTTTCCCTACTTATATCAATTATTGAGAGAAAATATTGTTTGTGATAATTATTGTGGATTTGTCTAATTCTTTTTCCAATTCTATGTTGTCTAAATGAATTGATCAGTTTATCATTTTATTACTCTCTTGATCCTTACTATATTTATGTTTTGGCATCTACCTTGACTAATAATATTGTCACTTCAGCTTTCTTTTATTTAGTAGTAACCTAGTATGCATATTGTTAGCAGTTTATTTTTAGTCTGTGTGTCTTCACATTCACATTTAAAGTGAGTTTTTTTTGTGGTTAGCATATAGTTGTGTCTCACTTTTTTATCCACTCTGACAATGTTTACCTTTTAATTGGTATGTTCAAACTTTTTATATTGAATGTAATTATTGATATTCTTGGGCTAGATTTACCATCTTCTCAATTGTTTTTTACTTGTCCCTTGTCTTTTTTATTTTTCTCTTTTTATTTCCTCTCATATTAATAATTATTTATTTCATTTTTAAGTAGTTGCTGGGCCTTTAAGGATGAATAAGACTTCAATGGCTAGAGAAGAGATACGCACTGTTTGTTAAAGACATTTTGTAAAAACAAAATAAAATAAAGCATACTTGTTTGTAGAACACTTTGCTTACATGAGATCAAGTGACTTTATATAGGAGTGATAAGAAATTTAATTAAAAAATGAGGTGAGCACTTGACTGGAGAGAATATTTAAAGATCAGCTAAGGAGCATACTTTATACTTTAACAGATAGCCAGTAGAAAATCATAAGAAATGAAATGGGTGAAATAAAACTGTTTTAAATTTAATTTGACAACTGGTGTGGATCTGACTAGAGAAGAAAAAGAATAGAGGCAGGAAAAAATAAACCTTAGAATTTGAGAATTTTTAAGTATTGCAAAGATAATGTAGTTCAAGATTTTACATTTAGGGGTGAAGTATCTATAGTCAAGAGAAATAACAGAGCTAGTGTGATGCCTTTCACTAGAATTCAGGTCTCCTGCCTTCTAATCTGATGCTTTATCTGCAGCTCTGTTCTATTTTTAAAATGCTATTGTGTCCAGGTAAGCATGAGGTGATAAGACTATAGAGGATTATAGCAATAGAACTGAAGAAAATAAACCTAAATGTAATAGTAGAAAATGACAGCAGTAGTGGAGGAAGTATTATTTAAATAAGATTGTCAAGGGAGTCTTTCCTAGGTGATGTACTTAACTGGAATCTTGATGTCAGTGAGGGGGAGTCATGTGAAATCTGGAGGAGGAAATTTCTAAGCAGGATGTTCAGCAGGTATAAATCTCTGAGAGAAATGAGCAAGAGAACCCCTGAGATGGAAACGAGCAAGAGGGCTGTCATACTGTTAGCTGACAGGCAAAAGTAGAGTGGTACAAGACGATGTCCTTTGTCAGAGTCCAGACTGTGAGGGATCTTTTAGGGCCTGATAGATCATATTAAAGAGTTTAGAGTTTCTTTTAAGTGTACTAGAAAGTCACCAGAAAGCTTTGGCCAGGAGAGTGAGATGAAAGATATACTTTTCTAACAGTTCACTGTCATTATCTGTGGAGAATTCACTATGGAAAGGCCAAGATTGGAAGAAAGACCAATAGTCTATAGCTTATTTCAATAATTCAGACAAGAAAAGATTGGAGCTGGGATGAGAAGAATAATGGCAGAGCTGCAAGAAGTGATTCTAAATATATTTCACAATTAACACAACTGAGTGACAGGTTGTATCATTTACTGACATGAGCATGGTATGGGGATGAATGAGGAAGAAAGACGTATGTATAATATTGAGAGGACCATACACACACAATCTCAGATCTGACGCTCTTGAGACCATTTGTGTATAAGAATCTGATTTTTTTCCAGAATTGAAGAAGGTAATACTGTTCATATTATAATTCATATCACATAACAACCCTAAGAGATATGACATTACTTTTAATCCCTTATCCTACATTAAAATGTCTGCAGTACAAATATTCATATTTAAATGAGATAAATTAAGATGATAAATAGTTCAAATCAGTTAAGTTAGATTCTACCTATGAAGAAGTCCAGAAAAAAGCCTTTTGGATTTTAGAATAGCATACAAGAGGGTATAGATTCATGTTCAACCTTAAGGGTTGGAGGAATAGGCAAATGGTATGTATAGAGGGTCTCCCAGCTTTTTAAAATCATGGTAAACTAAAGGGGAAAAGGTTTTTTATTGATTTTTTTTATCCTTTGGGGTAGTAAGGGATGGAAAACTAGTAATATTATAACCCAGTGAAGTCATATTGGTTATAAAGATGAACTACGTGATTTCTATCCTAAATTGTTAGAAGATTGTTGGTGTCATTTACTGAAATAAAGGAATCTGAAAGTAAGGCTGTTGAAGAAAGGTAATGGAAACTGTGGTATATTTTGTTTTGACCTCTGCAAGAATCAATAGAATTTTTTTCTATACAGGGCTAGATAGTAAATATTTTAGGCTTTGCAGGCCATATAGTCTCTGTAGTAAAAACTCAACTCAGCCATCATGGTGCAAAAGCAGCCATAGATAATACATAGAAAAGTGAGCATGTCTGTGTGCCATTAAATTTTTAATCTATGGACACTGAAATTCAAATTTCATCATATTTTCACATGCTACAAAATATTAATCTTGTTTTGATTTTTTAACCTTTAAAAAAAATAAAGAACTCATTCCTAGCTCGAAGGTCATACAAAACAGTTGGTGGGTCAAATTTCATTAGTAGTTTATAGTTTGCTAGTCTTGCACTAGAGTGGCAAGTTAATAGTTTCAGGTGATGATAAGGAATGCCCCTATGTAGAATATTGGAGGTAGAGTCAGAATCAAAGAGATAGAAAGATTATGTGAATACGGTTGTAAAAAGGGTGATGACATGGAAAGGAATGAAGTCAAGGGGAAGACTTCTTTGCAAATACATAGTTTTCCTTATGAAACAGTCATTGAGAGCATCAAAATGACGTATCCATAGCACTGTACTTGCTGCTTCTTAGAAGTCTCAACCTCTGCTCAGAGAAATGCTATTTCATATTTTCATGGGATCTGCCAGCCCACACTTTGTTATTTGCAGACCAAATATTGTAGTTGGTTTCATACTTCCTTTATTGCAGCAACCTTTTACACACTAAGTAACCTCTTACACAACCTCTTAGATACCGAAATCAACCAGAGATAGTTCTAAAAGCTATGAATCTTAGCTCTCAAAGATGGAAAAGATCGTTTTCTTTTCCAGAGAACCGAGACATTAAGCATCATATATTTTTTAAATTTAAGTCGAAGATTGAACTAAAGTGTTCTTTTAATATACATTTAAATGTTACTATCTAACCCTTCAATTCCTATACACTATTCTTTCCCCTGCTATTATTTGGCCTTAGGACAATGGAAAAAAGAAAGAAAAAGTTGGTAAAGAAAAAAGTCTGGAATTTTGTGCATAGCAGATCCTTCTCTTTCTATGTTTTCCTACAACACCCTCCATTCTGTCTCATGATAAATTCTAGCAAATTAAAATAAAGATGGTGTTTTCTGGCCTTTAGATTTGATGGGACAATGTATTCAGGTTTTTCAAACTAACAGCTAAGCTCGTGGCCCTAGAGTTTTAAAAATTATTAAAACATTTTTAAAGAAAATACTATAAAATTATTTTAATTTCTCTGTGTGCTATGTGATATTTCTGGTTCTCTTTCACACTTAGAACTCTCATTGAGAATAAAATAGTTTTCTGCATTAAACTATAATGTGATTTGGCATTTATATATCCTGTAGGAGAGAGTGAAACACTACCTGCTTTAAATTGTGATTTCTAGGAGGATTTCTGGATACAGTAAAGTCTCACATACCAAAAAAAATAAAAAAATAAAGATTTGAAATTGCTTTGCCAAGGCTGAGATTCATATATCTATTTTTACTCAACACCAAATAAAGGTACCATTTCTAATCCAAGAGCTTCACTCTGCCGTCTTTCATCACACTGCCATTTTCCACAGGCATTTCTTGTTTTACTTAACGTATTCTTTCTAGTTTTTCTTAGTGTGATATTTGAGAATTTTTGTTGCTAAGTATTAATTGAAAATTTTAAATTATGGTTACATTGCAACTATCTTAAACGTTGTCAAAGTTTATTCTTTCTTTTCAAAGTTTTATTGTACTTGTTGTTTTTAAGAAAATAACTATTCTAAATAAAACTTCAAGGACAACAATTCAGAGAATTTTTTTAAATCGTAGAATGAAGCAGAGCTCTGAATCCAATGTTAAATGAAACTTCCAGCACGGCAAGAGATTTCCATCACCTTCATATGTAGCTGGATAAAGACTTGTTTTGTTTAATTTTCCCACGATTACAACATGCTGAATGATAGTATGATTTCTCCAAGTATTAAATTTAATTATTTTGAGGTGTATTATACATTATAATTTAAGTCCTCATTAAAGTAATTCATCCCATTGGGCATTCAACTACACGAGGTCAAATTATGTCTTTCATAATCATGTAGTATTCAATAGGTTATTGACTTCAAAGATCACTTGACTTGGTTTCAAAAAAGAAAGCATGGTTACAAGTACACAATTACTATGAAAATAAGATCTTAAAATATTTGCTGTCACAAGTTCATGAGAAGGCAAATAGGTTTTTTTTCATTTGTTTTGGTTTCTGTTTGATTTCTTTTAACTTTCCCAAATTATGCAAAATATTTTCTGATATTATAATGACTGTCACTTATGATATTTCAAGTAGTATCTGTGATATACTCTTTACTTTGCCCTGCATTTTCCCCATAAAACATAAACAAAGGGAATTCTCACTTCATGTGAAATGTATACTTTACCCAGTGAAAGACTCAGCTGAAAGTAACTATTGAAGTCAATAGCTTTGAAAGTTGAGGAGAAAATGATCAGAAACTGATATGAGCAGAACTAACAATATCAGGGTAATAAATTAGGATAAAATAACTGGATTTATCTATGCTTATTCTGCAGAAGATAATCTCCTGATGTTTGAAAAAACATCCAAGCTCTGTTCTTGGATTAAGTGACAGGTCTGCATTTTCCCAGTTATTTAGAACAGCCCATAGGTTATATCATTTCCCCCAGTATGATTAAATGCAAACAAAACAAACAACAACAACAAAAAAAACAGTCTTGATAGCAGTCCTATTGTTCCTGCATATTCCATAATCCAAAAAGGAAACATAGAGCTAGAGGTTACAAAAGTGTTTTCCCTGCCACACCAGGATATCTGTCCTACTTGCAAATGAAAAGGCTCCTGTAGAACCCTTTCTTGCCATCCAGAATCCAAATTAGCAACAGCTTGCAATGATAATCAGTTCATTTCAGTGTACTCAAAATGGGCTCATTATTATTAATTTTTGCCAACTCCCAAGCAATTCATGAACCATTTTTAGATTTTCAAAAAGCAGTTCATGAATCAGACAAAAAAAAATTTAAAAGGAGCCCATCCCACAATGAGATGATGACTCAGAGTCCTTCGCTGTAGCTGTGTCAACTGCCGAGCATCTGAAATCTGATGAGGATGGGGTTGATGGAGAAAAGGCCATGATGAGCATGAAACAATGTGTTGAATTTACATGTTAAAACTTCTTGTTGGTTTTGGCAATTTTTGCTGAGGATTATTGAGAAATCCATAACATCTGGATGTGGGAGAGAAGCTCCACTAAAATGATGAAGTTTATATTGGTCGACAAGACTATAAATGGAAAAGAAAGTAGTTTCTTAACACAGCTGTTTCCAATTTTGTTAACATTTTAGGCCAAATTCATTTGAAAAAAATAACATAAAACTCTAATGTTTGAGATATACTTTACAAGTCTGACTTAATATACACACGCTGAGGACATTCTTAACTCTAACTAATGTATCCTGAGGATGGACAAGTGAGCCACTGGCCTAAGTCTGGACCCTAAAATTGTCTTCGAAATGGACATTAACATAATCCATTGAACTAAGAAATTTTGGATTTCAAAGTCAAATAATCCCTTTTGGTTAATTTGTTTTTAAGTGAAATAAAACCATCTGGCACTGTCTTATGTTTCAGTACATATCATATCTTTCATGTCTTATAAAAGAATTTAATTTAATGGATACATCATTGATTAAAGTTCAGGAAAATTAGATATTCTCCATTCGTCACATCCACTGGGTGACTTCTTACTCATCACTTATCATTTTTAAACTTTATTGTCTCCCTCTGTAAAATGAGAATTACACAAGAAGACAAAGAAAATATATGCAAATAGATTTTCTTGTGCACTTGAAAGGAACACTGAATAAATCAAATACATTAATACATCAAATACACACACAGATATATTTATTTAAATAAATGTCACATTGGCTTCTAATTTTTCTTTCCGATTATTGGTTTTCTGACATCTCTTTTCTTACATTTTTAGCAGAAAATGTTCTCTTTGCTTCTTCTTTCCTTCTTTTTATCTTCTTACATGTTTCCTCTGTTGCAGCCTTCAAACACCTTTCTGTTTTCTAGCACAAAGAACAAAAGCGAAATAAGAAGCTCAGAGATAAACAGGCTTCCCTATCATTTTCATTTTATGAGCTTCTGAAGTCATTATGCAGATGAATTAAATGGGAGCAGCATCTTTGTAAAATGTTCTATTAACTTGTTGATGCTTTTTGGCTAGGGATGACTCTTAAATATTGATGACAATTATAATTTACTTCCTGTGCTTTTATTTTCAGAATTCAAGATTTGGTAAAGGCATGAACATACCAGTATCAGAGAGATTTGTTAATTTTCCTTGACATGAGTAAAGTCTGGGACAGCAAGATGTTTTAAAGATCATCAACAATATGATCAATACAGATTGCCAAAATCAATTCTGGAGTCTGACTCTGCCTGCTGTGAGCAGTTGTCACAATGTTCTTTGAGAAAATTGGCAAGAAATGATAAGGATTCTGTCAACAGACACCCATCAATAGAAAATAATGTCCCGGCAGACATATTGCACTCCTTTTGCCTTTTCCTTGCAAACAGGTCATAATGAAGGAAAGCATGGTTAAAATTTATAATAAATCAAGTTAATGTAAGAGAGATCATATGTACACTCTCTGTTATAAATAGATAAAAAACGTTAAATAGGAAAATATATTTCTCAATTTATAAAGTGCTTCAGAACTCAGAAGCAGTACCTACTATATGAAATTTATTTGACGTCTCTGTAAATGATTTTCAAATTCAGTGAGATACCTTCTGTAGATACAAAATTTGACACCTTGGGTAGCCTGTTTATTGATTTTGGTGAGGATGATTTTTTTTTTTTAAATTTCATAGGTTTACCACATCTCAAAGAACATGGATATTTGTTTGACTACAGCATTTTTAGTTTTACAGTGTTCCTAAAATTTTCAGTTGAAATCTAAGAGTTCTGGGAGACTATGAGCATCTTAAAAATGTCTATGGATTTTCTAAAATTGAATAAAAGTATTTGTAACTGTGTATATGTTTCTCTTTTTTATGGAGATAAAAATCTTAACAACTGTCTGACTCACCAGGCATCTGTGAAAAAATATTTTACAAGGGAGGAAAGAAGAAAGGAAAAATGAAAAAAGTAATCTAAGACAGAATAATTTTTAAAATACTGAATAATTTAACCCTACCTAGGCACTCATTCACTTAGAGAAATAAATGCTTGTTGAGTTCTTATTATGTGCCATTAGTGAACTATAATGACAATAAAAAGCTCTACCCATAAACAGCTTATATTCAAGTGACAGAAGAAATACAAAATACAAGTTTTATCTGAGGCAAAACCCAACCTATAACTCTACAATAACTTTATCCATTTTGCAACTATAGTATTAGGAAACAGTATACACATTGTTACTGTTATACATAAAATGATAACCGCTTTTTAAAAGCAAATAATTTCCAATATACTCTAACAATTTCATAATAGTAGAATCAATGCCTTGTTTTAAGGAGTTGTTCCTTATCTTGGGCACTACTGACATTGGAGCCACATAATTCCAAACCTCTGAATAATCGTAACAGATAAATCTGTTATGAGGATCTGCTGTGTGTATTCGTTTAGCAGCAATCCTTGCCTCTACCCCATAGCTGCCGGTGGTACCCTCCTTCCCAGTTATAATTAATTAATTTTCTAGAAATTGCCAAATGTCCCACGGGGGTCAAAAATCACTCCTTTTGAGAAACGCTGCTCTGAAGGATGCATGTGTCAATAGTTCAAGCCAATGGCAAGGCAGGTGGTGATGAATGCAATGCTTTCATTAGCATAGAGAACTTCGCATGTCTTGGAGAGAGTTCAGTCTTGAGAGAACCAATTTTGGAATCCATCAGTCTACAAAACATTTACTGAAAAACATAGCTTGTCCTTGAAGGAAGGTTTTTCTTCTCTCTCTCACTTTTTATTTGCTTACTTATCTTTTGCCTGTTTTTCTTTCACACCTAAGCTAATAAAGAGAGCCAGTGTCATAGGCATTCTCTTACTTAAACAGCATTGGCTTTGTAATAATAAAATATAGCTGTTTAAAATATAACTACTGTTGGAGATACTTATCTAAAAGATTAGTAAGCAGTATCCAGAAATGCAAGGAAAACAGCTGTAGAAGTAAAAGTTAAAAAACAAAGATGGATATATATTTGTTGATATTTTTCTTTCATTGGAGATCAAAATTTCTCTTTATTCTAGAAATTCCAAAGTCAATAGTGATAGCCTCTTTTGACTCTCTGTCACTATCATCACTGTACTGAAAACACCTTACCTTTAGTTCTGGAAAACAAGGGAGTATTAAAATAAATGTAATAAAATGTAGAGAACCAATTTAATTAAAATGTATGGAGGCAAGGAAAAGGAAGAAGATAGGCAAGCAGGACGGCAGGTGAGAAAAATTAGATGCAAAACAGAAAAAAATTTCAGGAAAAAAGTGAGTGGAAATAATGTATGTTTTAAGAAAAGGAATAAATGGCAACCTATGCTGACATGGGGAAAGAACAGAAAACTATATTCACACAAAAGTAAATAAATAAAATAAAATGAGTTTCTACAGTATAAGGTCACATAAATAAATTTGCTCCTTCTCTCCCTGTGGATTTGCATGTATGAGTGAGATGCTTGGAGACTGGCCCTAGAAACACACTTAGAATACTTACAAGGCTGGCATACGAGAAGGCTATGACTCCTTTCTTCTCCAGGCAAAGCCTTTCCAGCTCCTCAAGCTAAATGACATCCTCTTAGTCGATTCTACATGTGCTCTAATTTACCAATACCTTCCCACACACATTCAAATACCTTGTCACTCTGTTCACCACCTAGAAAAATTGGCTTACCTTTTTTAAGCTTCTGCTATTGTTCCCTCAGATTAATTCACTTTTTTAACAGCAACATTATATTTTTTTACTCATAGGTTATTACAGATTAATAATCCAGGTTTTTCCCTTGTATTTTGTAAACCACATGTATCTTGACAAAACAAAATCAGATTTAGATTCCAAATGCAGTTTTATAATGATCTATGATGGATCGAGTCCATTACTCAAGACTATTCAGTTATTTTGTCCAGAATTTGTCACGTAAAACAATCACAAATTTGAGTAGCAGACACTACTGATTTTTTTCCCCAACAGTTTCTCTGCCTTCTTGCTATTCCAGTCTGCCTCCCAATATGAAGGCTGAAACGCAAATATTCACTTTTCCAGCCTTCTGTGTAGTAGGTCATGGTCTTGTAATTTAACCCTGGCCAATAGAATTTGGATGGCTGAAAAGGGCTCTGTGGAAAAGCTTTGCTCCATAACAAATCAGTGGGCATGGTTGTACCTGCATGTGATACCTGGAACTGCCGCAGATGCCTTGCAACTAGGAGGGAAGACAACATTGATAGACTGAAGTAGGCAGAATGGAAAGATAAAAAGCCTCTGGTTCTTTGATGATATTATTAAGCCACAAACTGACCTTAAAACAGTGTCCCTCTAGATAACTTCATTACATGAGATTACACACATCTTCATATTTAATTCAATTAGATCATCTATTTGGTTACCTGTAGCCCAAAGAATTCCAACTGATATAATAAATGTCATTTACATCTGCATTCATTCTATCTTTATATTTATTTTTATAGTATTGATTGGACTTAGA
>PVKM010014472.1:0-29022 GCA_004027735.1 Carollia perspicillata
TTAAGTATTGACCTCGACTCAGTGAATATATGCCGCCTCATTGCATTTTAATTTTAAAGTCCCCATAAAAACATCAGAATTTATTAAAAATCATTGTGCCAAGTAAATTTGATCAGTGTTTGCCCTTATTTTTGTCAGCAGTTCTGACACCATCACCATCTTCTAATAGTCAGCTCTGCCGTTACTTCCCTGCTTGTAAGAAAATGGAGTGTCCCTTCTATCATCCAAAAGTAAGAACTTTGATTTTGCCCAAAATGATTTTTGTAGTAACTTCTCAGTTTGAGACCTGGAAGGCCATAAGCAAATGGGATGTCTCCCCTGCCCCTCCCTCTCATTCAGCTCCTTGTTCGTCAGACTGAACTTGACGGTGCTGAAGATCTTTAAGTCATTCCTCAGGGGCCCTCAGCCCAGGTCTGCTTAGGCCGAGTGGTGTGAAACTAGTGAATGCCAGTATCCTAAGCTCTCGGGAGAGAAAAGCTCACTTTTGCTAGTTGGTTTCCGTTGTTCTCTGCCCCCGAGGCACGTGGGCGGGTGGGTTGGTTGGTTGGGTTCTGTACCTCAGTTCCAGAACTGAGATGATGAAGTCCAGTAATTCTGTGCACTGCTTACTGCCACCCGGACCGACACTGAGGATTGTCACTGTCTGTACTAAAGGCTGGTTGATGTGTCTCTAGCTGTTCCGCTGCTCGGAGTAAAGCGTCCTCTGAAATAGCAGCCCGAAGGCCATGCACAGGCCTTCCCTTCCCCAGCTGCAGTTGGGCGTGGATGAGGGCGCTCATTGGGGAGTGTAAGGCAGGACGTGCAGGGTGATTCCTGCACGGATTAGAAGTGTATTACATGCTAATGTTCTTTTTAGAATTTGACGAGGATTGTGGTGTTGGGGTTCATTTTTCCAGGTTTCAGCAATAGTAAAATGAATGTTACATACCCTATCTCTTGCCTCATTAATGTTAGAGTGGGCTGGTCACTGCCATCTCAGATTGCTGTTTTTATCTTTATTAGCTTTGCACATGTTAAAACTCTGTTATCTCTTCTTAGCACTGCAGATTTAACACTCAGTGTACAAGGCCTGACTGTACATTTTACCATCCCACCATTACTGTGCCGCCACGACATGCCTTGAAATGGATTCGGCCTCAGACCAGGTAAAGTTAAAATTAGTTTTCCTAGTGTCATCTCAAATGCTATTCTGATGTGTCATTTCTTAAATTTGTAAGCATACAAACTTGGAGTAAACTATCACTTTGATTTTTCACTGATGTTTAATTTTTAAGGGGTCCAAAGGACCCTTTTTGCTTTACCTAGCAGTTGGTATTTACCTAGATCATCTCTGGATCTGATTTCTCTTATAACTTTTGAACATACAGGAAGGCCTTCAAGAGTGAGACTGCTTACGAATCTCACACCCATTTTCCCCACATTAGCAATTGTAAAGGAAGTTTCGGAGCATTCTGATGTGGCCTGTAGGGTTAGATACATGGTATCTTCTATGTACCTTATTTTTCTTTTAAAATCTGATATTTATATAATAGTCCGTATAACAGGTATTCATTGTCTGAAATACTTAATTAAGGTATGTGATATATGGGGATGTAAAACAGTTAATTAAAATTGTTGGTTTTGTTTATTCAGTGAATAACACCCAGTCCTACCTGGCAGAAGATTGTGAAGTTTGAAAGTTTCCATCTACTGATGAAAGAGATTCTATAGAACTTGTCAAATCTTTGAAACTTGGAATATATTGCTTTCACAATATGAAGTTTATTGCCTCTCTGAAGTATCTAATTTTTCAAGTTTGTAAGTTTATTAAGTGGTTTTAACATTGGGTGTTTCGTTGTTGTGTGCCTTGTTTTGACTATGGAAAGACAGTTTAAGGAAAAAACTAAATTCTATTAAAGAGTAAAATACATGGCGTGTTTGTACACTGCTGTTTCAAGTATCAGCGTGTACAACGTGGTGATATTGTCAGTACTGAGAATCCAGTTTGGGGCTCTACATCACTGTGGGTGCCTGAGAGAGAGAGAGAGAGTGTGTGTGTGTGCACAGAGAGAGAGGAGCATCCTTATTCCAAAAGTTGGATTGCTGCTTTCACTTTTTCCAGGGATTACAGAAGGTTCATAATCCACTAAAAACAGGAGTGGCCAGGAGTGGTGGGGTGGCAAAGAGTCCATCCAGCTTTTTAATTTTAAGTGATTTAAGTTTAAAAAGCATGATAATACAGGCTCCTTGAGGTTGCATGTTGCTTTGGTCAGTGATTCCCAAACAGCTCCCTTTGCCTTCTGGGTAAGGATGAGTGAGGTGGGCGGGGGGAAGGTGAATGTAGCTGGAATGGCAATGGCAAAAAAAGAAGAACGAACAATTCCTTAAAATGTTTTCATTTACTGTTACCATATGCTTTTAAAATAAGTATTTTGGGAAACTACATTATCACAAAATTATACAAATTTTTTTACAAGTATATATACACAGGAATCAGAATAGACTGCAAACTCACAAAATTACAGATACATATATTCCCCCATTCTGAAAAACAACATTCTCAGAAATAACTCCACAGAAAAATACGGTTACTGAAGATAATTTTTAAATGTAGAAATTAGATTTCAATGGTGTATTTTAAATGACAGACTGTAATTACAGAGAGCAGATGGATAAATTGCAAAAGAGGACTATATTTTAATTCAGTAGCCCAAAAGTTGAGTTCCCTGTGTGTGGTTTTTAAATTTTTTAAGGCAAAAAGTGTCAAATACTTAAGAAGTAAATGCATCACTGATTTTAAAGACTCGATGTATAGTTTTTTAAAAAGTAAAGCTAAAAGTTGTTTAGAAAAAAGATGATGAATGCAAAAGGGATAATAAAGACTCAGGCCTTCTGAGGATCAAATTAAACTGTAAAAAAAAATCAGTGGCTTCTGCAGTCACATTCATAACCAACAGAGAATAAGACCACGTGTTCAAGTCCACGTCTGAAAGCCTACACGCAGCAGCCTGGTTTTCTGTGGCGTTGCTTTGCCTTTGGGAGGAAGTTGAACCAGTCATCACACGGTGCTGAGGTGCAGGCTGTGTGCCTTAGAGGAAGGACAGAAGCACAGAGGCTGTCGTGCGGTGGGGCTCGGGGGGGATGCCCGTTCCACTGCGTCCTGTCACCGGCTCCGTCCAGTGTAAGGCGTTTGCTCGTTATAGTGTTAGTTACTAGAGATGCTTTACATTTCCGCATAAGAAACTCATTTTAAAATTGTATTTCCATAAATTTAAAAAGACTTTTAGTATCCTTCATACATGGTGTATAGTTGCATTGTCATAATTACACTATAAAGAACATAAGTAGGAAAACAAGGGTTCAGCTGTTTTACAAGGGAGTAACCTGCTAAAATTGTTTCTTCCTATTTAATAGACATTGCCTAGAAACATGTTTAAGAGTTTAATCTTTTTTTCCAGCTGCTAAAGTTGACTCTAAAACACCTGTTGGGGAGCTTGGTGTAAAGTGAACCACCATCAAAAAGGTCACAGAAAAGCAAGGGCGCCGGAGTGCAGTGCGCTGCGGCTCACCTGCCCCCCAGCGACCACACTGGCGGGGCTGCAGCGTCAGGTTGCAAAACCAGGAGCCTTAGTCCAGTACTGCACGCAGACTTGGTCAAAAAAAAGAGCAAGTGCGTTCCTCGCTTTCCCTCAGTTTAACGGCAAAAAAGCAAGGTGGTCGTGGGGTGACTCCTTAAGTTCAAGGTGACCTTTACTCATGAAACCGACCACAGTGATTAAGGCTAGCTTATGAAGTTGGCTACTTGGAGAGGAGCAAAAGCAGTGGAGACGATTTTATCCCAGGTGGTTCACTTGCTTAAGGTCAGGAGAGAGTCTGCCTGGACTGTAATGGGAATGGAGTTTCTCTCAAAAATGGAGGGAGAGGGTGCTTCAGGGGAATTTTTCCCTTTACCTTATTGACTACCCCTTTATAACACACATGAAATCTAACATTAGTGTTTATTCTAAAATTTGGCTTTATTTAGGAGAATATAGGGATGTGAATAATGAAAGAATATGATCTTATGTTTCAAGCTTCTTAAACACTTTTAATCAGTCCTTCAGACGCAGCTATTAAAAGCTTTAGACTGACTAGGTGCAATCACTGGTCAGGCTTCCTGCAACATAATTTAGCCATTTCTGTTTTTAGTATTTACAAGGTGTTGGATGTAGAAACCTGAAGGGGTCTATTATCCTACACACACATTAAAATAAATATTCATAGGACCAATAGAGCATTTTAAACTTCTTCACCCTTAGAAAAATATATTTTTAAATATCAGTCTACATAATTTCCAGTCTTCAGGAAACTACAGACAGCCTACGTAGCTAGTTCCTGAATGGCAAATACTGGTCTTTGGCGGCGTTGTGAGTGAGGAGGAACAAAGGTCTAAGAGCTCGGCCTCCATCTGCCAGGAAGGAATCAGACCGGTCTTCCCAGTGCACTGGTATTCGTTCCTCTCGGAGGCTGGCCTGTGGGGTGGCACACATCTAACTAAAAGTGTATTTTCAGGAGCTAACTAAACTGTGTAACTCCGTAAATGTGAACGTAACTCTAAGTTTACATGTTAAACAAATGCTCCCGTGAGACTACATCTTTACATACTCAGTATTCTCTCCCAATTAAATACTATTGCTGTCTAAAACCTTAGAAAACTGCACACAACTGGAAATGATTGTTCATCACACTACTTTTTCATTAACGAGGCTGTAATCACTTTAACTTTTCAAATATAGAGTTGACTTCCGAACATAAAGCTCGACAGCTCACAAATGAGAAGCAGCAGTCGCACACCGCCAGGAGGAAACCGCCCCTTCCGCAGAGGGCTCGTGTCAGGGCCTGCGGAGCCGTGTGTCCTCCAGCGAGGCGTGTGGTCTGCAGGGAGACACTTGTGAGCCTGTCCAGAACGTTCTTCAGGGTGACCGTGGGTTTCTTTCATTAAACCTTGACACTTGAAAATAAAATACCAGTTCCAGAAGGAGTTGCTAAAAGGATGATGAAAATTACCCAAGTTGGGTTTTTAAGGGTTTTGTTTTTTGTTTGTTTTTGAGGAGTGCTATACCACGAACCTCCCTAGCAGCTCTGCCAAATTTGCACACTCTGCCCAAATGGGTGTTGGCTCTCACTAGCGAGTATTTATTCGGTCCTTCCTTGAAATGTAATTATCTGGCAGTGTATGGATCATAGACACTCAGCCAGTGCATATAATGAGTATCCTGAACACATCAGTCCTCTATCAGGCGATTCTGGCATGTATCCCTGTCACCATCTCAAACGAGCACCACTCGACTCCTCCCTCCTGCCGTCCTGGTTTCTCGAGGCTGTCAGTTTGCCGTCGTCTCGGCGTCCGCACCCTTCAGTGAGGCGTGTGCACACATCTCCACACAAATAAACTGCAACCAGAGGGACAACTGTGGTGAGTTCATTACAGCTCTGGATTTCCCAAACCGTTTTTCAATGGAGCTTTCAAATCATACATGTATAAGATTTTTCTTTGCTAACTCCTTAGCCTGTATTTAAATGGTATATGACTCCAAGAAGCCACCTTACAGCGTTGGCCGAGTCCAGAAGCTAAGCTGTAGGAGCACAGTTAAATCTCTGAATACCTAGTTAAGGCGGTTGGCTCTTCCTGGGCTCAGAAAGCTACTAACCTGCAGTCATCACCTCCAGCACTAACAACATGTCGATCACCACTGGTAAATCGAATATTTGTCACATGGGGTGAGTGACCCAAGAACCTTTTGTGCTTTGCCTGGGGAAAAAAAAAAAGCTCAAGGTGTGTGGTGCGCACAAAATTCGAAAGCTGCTGTGGGGAACCGTGATTTCCACACCAGGGGTGTGGGGAGAGGAGCAGTGAGGGGCAGGCCAGTGGTCCAGGGCTTTTTCAGAGGGAGTAACGGACCTGCACTGAACACAGACAAGGGGCTTTTCTCTGAGGAAAAGCATCTGAAACTTGGTAACAACAGATTGACTAAAGGTTTGCCAGAAATGAAATAGCTTTATAGGATAGGATAGTTTGCAAATATGGGGTTACTTCAGGGGATATAATTTCTAATAGCAGTTACTTCAGAGTAAATAGGAAGTTAGGGAAAAACTTGAGGAACACAAGTATTTCCAAAGCAGGAGACAGTAACACTAGCTAACGTGGGGGAAAGTACTAATGATCAGACATCTAAATTGGGAGTTTAATTATATAAAATACCAAACCAAACACTCACAAATTTTTCAGGACATGGGAAGTCAAATAACTTAACCATGCCAAAGTCGTCTCCGGTTACGAGGCTGATTCCTGAATGGGACACGCACGCGCAGTTGACGTCCGCTTTCTCGGCGTGTCTCGACCAGATGCCCAGGACTTCATTCCCTAGAACACTGGGGGAGGGGTGAGAGAACCCACCGTGGCAAACACGCAGGCGTGCCACACTGAAAGGGCTTCTCGGTAATTAGCCTCTAAGTGGCTAGCTCTGTTTTTAAAAATAAGGGAGTAAATTGTGGTAAGGTCAATTATCTGGAGTCCTGAGTTTCAGCTGGGATGCTAACCCTTCCCCCTTAAGGAAATTTTATAATTTTAAGGGAATGTACACTAAATATTGCTTCAATAATTAATACTGTATGAGAGCTGGTTATAAAACATGCTCGTCCTATAGGCATTTGCTGGCAGTTTTCATTTACGTTGACTAAAAAGATGGATACGCATGGTTACCTGTTCCACAGCCGGCAAATTTGAACAACTTTTGTAAGATTTCTAGCGACTGCGAGATAGCATTCATTTAAGACAGAGAAATAGTGCAGCTGCCTAACTGCACCAATGTGTGTTTTTATTGCCTCTTATTAAACCTACCATGTTCAAGGAAATATCAGGGCATCTTCGGTCATAACTTGGACTTCCTTTCTTTAAAAGAACTGATAGAGCCTGGAAATACAGGCAAGCAAACGTGGTCCCAGGGTGAGCATAAGGGAGGAGTTTAAGATGCAGTAACAAAAACGTACAACTCGATCACTGTTCCCTCACGGGAATGACCACCTGCTCAGAAACAGGGTTTTCCTAACTGCCCATCAGGCGCCGCCTCCCTTCTGGAGACGGGGAGTGCTTACCTAGTCCACGTAGCCCACGTGATTCTGTCGATGGCGGCCGGGTCCACCAGATGTCTTCCCGAAGGCACTTCGTAGACATGCCGTTTATAGCAGCCAGTGGAGACCTTCGGTCACAGGTTAAAGTGGGACAAGAGCTCCGTTACGTGAGAGGCAAACCCAGAAACCCAGACGTCTACAGTGCACTACTGGCGAAGGCCTACTTGGTTTCCATTCCCAACGTTACTGAGACCAAAAGATCGCTACAAAACTTGTGTGAAAGGCCTGAACAAGGGGATCTAAAGTGTGGGAGACAGTGCATGACAGATGGCAAGAGTTTGGAAATTCTGGAACTCGAGTGTTACACACATTCACTAGATGTGAGGGAACTGTGAACTGAACACAGTGCTGGTACTGTACCTGGAGGTACCTACTGTCTGCAGAGAAGTCCATTTGGATGACAAAGCTTGGAATGTCCCTGCAGTAGCTGACTCGGTTAAGGGTGGGGCCCAATGACAGGTCATAAAAATCCACTGAGTTCTCACTAGAGCCCACTGCCAGAAACCGGGAATCCGGACTAAACCTGAGTATGGAAAATAAATAAATAAAAGATGAACTCAGTGACATGAAACAGTATAAATTATTTGAAGGCCTGTGACTTTCTAGCTCTCGGGGGTGTGATGAGTGGTTCTGGGGGTGCAGGGCCTGACCGGAAGCTTGTTGTCAGTGCTGCAGGGTCAGAGCCGGGCCTTGCAGCCATGTCAACAGATGCTCGCTTGTGGCCCACGGAGGGGAGGAACCCAGGAAGACCTGACCTCAGAGAACAGGATGGTCAAAATTGAGAGGTGCCACCTACAAAGAGTTCTTCAAAAACTTTAATCAGGCATTTAGCTTTATGTCCCAAGCTGCTCTAAAAGTAGAGGACATGATTCACCACCTGGAGTGGTGCGGTGTGTGCAACCACGTCCAGGTGGCATTCCCCTCACGTGACTGCGGTCAGCTGGCCAGCTTCATTGAGAAAGTAAGCGGCTTCTGTGTGGTTGACTTCAAAGTGCATGCAAAATCTTACAACTCACGTATCATATATTTGAAGGTTAAGTTGTACATTGAGTTCACCATAGGATTTCACTGATACTTGGGCTCTAGTGAGCCCACTGAACTAACAAGCCAGACACGCAGGCTCAGAGCAGGCTCCCGGGTCTGGGGTAGAGGGTGTGGAAGGAGAGCAAACACTCACGGACACGGACGGCAGTGGGGCTTGCTGGGGGGAGGAGGGGGGAGGTGGAAGAGGGCAGGGGGTGGTGAATGGTAATGGAAAAGGAACAAGATGATAAATCAGTGCTTAAATGTAAAATTTAAACTGGAAAAAAACGTGGCCTCAAGTAGATTTATCTAATAGGACTGATTGTGTATGCTGAGATACTTACGTTACATGAAACAAAAAACTTGTATTTTAGTTCAACTTTAAATTGTTCCTGAACTTTAATTTCCTAATTTCTTTTTAAAAAATTTAAAAACCACTAACGATTACATAAGTTTTAAGTTAAATAACTCCCTAAAGTAAGATTCTCTCATCTGGAAAGATCGTGTCTTTGCAGCAAAAACACAGAGCGGCATAACTTGGGCAGGTTACTGGGGGCTGGAGCACTTTACAACCCAAAGCACTGTTGCCTAGCGACCGCGGAGGCGGTGCTCCAATCTGAAAGCGCCCAGGAGTTGCTGTGGGAAGGACCTGGGGGAGCTAAGGGAAGCCACTGTTACTGGCGTGCACTGAAATTCTGCAGGAGGGTTCGTTTGTAAAAGGATTTTGACAGACCCCGATACAATAATCTAACTTGGTCACACACAAGTGCTCAGTAAGTGGCAGCCACTGTTGAAACAAGGTTAAGCACTGAAAAAGGGTGAAGAGAAGTTGAAATTAATTCAGATTCTGGGTCATCGCAGATGTTCAGCGAGTACTGAATGAACGAACTGTAGATCCAGTGGAAAGGAGAGGTCTGGGGTTGTAGCTGGCCTTCCTGGCTGACAGGTCCAGTGGGACACTCGGCAACCCCTCCCTGAGCGCTCGCTCGCACAGGGCACTGGGGTTGGGGCCGGTGGGTTCACGGTTTAGCAAGAAGTGAGGGAGCACACAGACAGCTGGGTTGCAGCACACACCTGGGTCATCTGAGTAGTAGCGTAAAGAGATCAGGCAAAAAACCAATGTAACGGGAACAGACAGCAGTGCAGGGCAGGCTAGAGGAAAAGGGGTGACCGTGGGTGGAAGTGGGCATGGGGACCGAAAGAGCCTTTGCTTGGGAGGGTGGGCGCACGACGCAGAGTGCAGATGATACTCGACTGGGCTGCACACTTGAAACTGGCAGGGTTTTCCAAACCAACGTTACCCCGATAGATTAATTTAAAAGAAAAACGTGAACTTAGAGAGTACACTGGAAATATTACCGTTCGCCGACTAACCTGATGTCATGAATTGCACATCGCCTGTCTCTCTTCTTTCCCCATATTTTTAGAGAGCTCACCAGTAAAATAATAAATTCTCCGTTTTTCATGCCAATGGCCACCATGTCCCCTTCAGGGCTGTAACACACAGCACGAGCAGCATGCCCCAAATTCACTCTGTTTAACATCTTCTGCACAAGAACCGGAAGAGTTGAGAGAACTGCATTAAGAAGGGTACTTACAAAGTAAGCCAATTTCTTCTCAAAGTAATTCTGAGAAATAATAAAAATTGCACGTACTTTGTCAGCAATATCCCAGAGTATCACTGTCCCGTCTTCGGCAGCAGAGAGGAAAACGTCCCTGGAAGGATGCGTTGCTAGTCCCCATATGGGTCCGTCCACATGACCGTTAACTAAAGTACTACACGCTGCGTTTTTCTCTCCAACTTCAATTATTTCAGCATTCTTTGTCCCAACTAGTATCTTGCCCTGAAACAGTGGGACCAGTATATTCAATGTAATACTATAGTTGCTCTCAAAAATATAAGAACGACCACCTTGACCTGTATGTGATACTGTGATGTACAGTAACTACATACTTGGCACGATGAGCCTAAAAGCCTTGGAATTTACTAAGTGATGGGACCCACAAAGGTGTCTTTCGTCATGTTAGTGAGATGCCCCTTGGACTCCACCTAAGGACAGGGCTGGTTGCAACTTTGAATTCCTCACCACCCACCCCGGAAGGGGCAGAGGGGCTGCAGGTACAATCAGCTATCCATGGCTAAGGATGTAACCTGCCCTAACTACGAAGTCCTCCATAGAAACTCCAAGGACAGGGTTTGGAGAGCTTCCGGTTGGTGATCACAAGATGGGAGGAGGCTGGCTGGCGGAGGGTGGGGGAGGCCTGCCAGCTCCAGGCCAGTTCCCCGCACACCTTGCCCTGTGTGGTTCTGCATCTGGCTGTCCAGGCGTTACATCCTTTTACAGTGATCCGAGATCTAAGGAGAATATTTCTGAGTTCTGGGAACTGCTTTAGCATGTCAACCAAGCCTGGGGCGGGGTGTGGAGGGCCTACAGGTAACAACCTGGACTCGAGACTGGGGTCTGACGGGGGTGGGGGCGGTCTCCTAGGACCGAATGAACCCTTCACCACCTGATGCCAACTCTGGGTGCAGTGTCAGAGTCTGATTTTCAGACATCCTGCTGGTGTCACAACTGCTTGGGGCTCTGTGGGCTCCCTCCCGCCCCCATCAGAATCTGTTCCAGAAACAGAAGAATCTACTTCCAGAGAATTTTCTGCTTTCAGTTAGTCTGGCACGTGCAGCTTCCTATGACTAGAGGCACATTTGCAAGACAAATACACCTGGCTTCTCCAGCCACCGAGCTTTGACTCTCAGGTTACTGGAGTCTGAGGATCTCCAAACAGGTGTATATGCACTTACATATAGTAAGAAAATATTGGATTTTAATTAATAAGTATAAATAAAAGTAAACTCATATTTAGTATACAGACTGACAAGATATAATACATGTAGATGATTTATAAATACACTTTCTGCAAGTACATGCATGGTGAAAATTTTTATAGGAATGTGTGTTAAGAAAATAAGACGACTGCATAGTCCAAGTGAGTCAACTGGAAAGGAAATGCAGCTCTGTCTGCCAGAGTTGAATGAACAGACTCAGGGAAACGGAGGTTTCAACACGGCCCTGAGGCCAAGGGCTCCCTGTCGGACGCACGGCCCTGGTGCAAAGATGCACCTGCCCAGAGAGGGCCGCAAGCAAAGCCGCTGTGAGTGTCACGCGAAGGGTGAGAGAATCTCAGGCAGACGCGCGCTCTCCCTGCTGCTGCCCCGCAGTGGCCCGCGGACTATCAGGACTACCGTACTTTGCCTCTGCACACGGAGCGGACGCAGTCTGTGACTTGGCCCGTCTCAAGCCGAAAGGCACGGCATCGCCTCAGCTCCTGGTCCCACAGCTTCACTGCTCCTCCGTCTTTAGACCTGATAACCCAAACCAGAAAAAAGTGTTCATTACTGGCTATTACGAAGAACTTCTATTACAGACGAATGCTACATTATAAGTAGGATACTAAAAATGGCCCTGATTGCTTATAATTTACTTCATGTATTCTAAACTCTTTATGGCAATATTAAGATACACTGGATCTCAGGCGAACATTCAGTTTAAGCAAATTTGTTTTATGAAAATTCATTTTTCTCACAGCATAATTTTATTTAGCCCCACCCCAAACATGTATTCTTTCATATCTCCACCTCTTGATTCTTTCATATCTCCACCTCTTGAACTGTATAACATGTTTTTAATGTGAAGAGGATGAGGGGAATATAAGACTAGAGAAAGGGGGTATAGTCATGCTACAGAGTATATTTTAAGGAACAAGAGAGAAGCACGTTTTTTCTCTACGATTGTTTTTCAAATATCCTACTGAAAACAAAACCCAGGAATAAACATACTTTTTATCCAATAAGCTTACCTACACATATATATATTTTAAAAATATTCAGTCAACTGCATTTTCATTTGATTTAGTGGCATTTTGAAATGTTCTATGTTCTGGCATTTGAATAAGTTCATCCTATCACCTTAGTTATAAAACTTCTTAAGATTTAAAAATATATAAAAACTAATCCTACTGAAACAAGTTTATAGACTACTAAGGAGTAGGGAGGGACATGCAAGACTTGATGACTTGTGGGAAACACAAGTGTCAGAGTAACATTTTCAGAATATAGCCTTGGCTGGTGTAGCCCAGTGGTTTGAGTGCCGGCCTCTGAACCAAAAGGTTTGCTGGTTCAACTCCTGGTCAGGGCACATGCCTGGTGTGCAGGCCAAGTCCCAAGTAGGGGGGCTCACGATAAACAACCACACATTGATGTTTCTCTCCCTTTGTCCTTCCCCTCTCTTTAAAAATAAATAAAATCTTTAAAATATATAGCCCATTTGTGGTTTTTGTCTTGGCAGAACTTGGAGGTGTATTGCTGTATTTTCTGTTAGGTGAACTGCTTGTCTTCGGGAAAAAACATTCTCAGGTACCACAATACAACCTTCCTTCATGAGCGGCGAAAGCTGCTGCCTCTGTTTAACTGGTAGATGTGGGTTCCTGCAACCCTGTACTGAAGTGTACTTACCTTCGTGGCCACCTGACATGTTACCTTTTAACATGCATATGAGTATGTTGGTAGGAGATCAACGACAATCTGGTTTCCACCGAAAGATCTGAACATCACTCAGAAAAAGGCCTCTCCTTGACTTCAATTTTGAGGTTCAGTATCAAAACAATTTTATCTAACAAGTTTGCCTCGAGCAAAACAAACAAGGCAGTTTGCTTCTAGCATCCTCTCCCCCTTTTCTAATGCGTCAGTGTGCATTTTACCCCTCAGTAGCCAGTCTGAACAAAAAGCAAGCAGTCACGATCCTGGGTTCGATGGCAAAGATTCACCCATGAGTCACCTGTCAGTCAGCACATACTTATACAGGCATACAGACATCCAGGAAATCAGTTCTTAACTTGCAGGGTAACTACCTATCCACACCTCCGAAACATGATCACCTCAGCTGTTGGAGTTTCTCTACAATGCAAAATGAAAAATGGAAGCGTTTAAAGTCAGAAATAAGGACCAACAAGAAGGCAGGTCTAGGCGATGAAAGGAGAAGCACGTAACCAGGCCAGAGAAGATGGTCCGCACGGCCTACAAAGAACCAGAATAACTTAACTGCGAGCCAGGCAGACCACAGTGCGTAAGTATTCCGAAAGGCTGTGAAAAGATGAGGACTCACGGCCTTTCCTTGCCCCCGGTCACGATGAGCCCGTCTCGCAGGGTGGTGCACATGGCGAACACGGGCCCGGTGTGCGCCCCGGCCACGACTCGGCACAGCACGTGCTCTCTCCACACACACACATCCCCGCTGATGGTACCTGTGAACGTCAAGTTACTCTGAAAAGGAGCGGGGAAGACAAATGCATCAACAGTTCAGACAGAGCTCAAACGTGCGACGCTCTCAGCGAGTGGGCGCCTGTCTCACCGTGGACACGGAGCGCCCGGCGGGAGTGGCAGCGGGCTTAGCTCTGTCGGGGCTTTTCCCCATCCCAGCTCTGCTGCTTATCGGCTGGAATAACCGTGGGCATGTCCTTTAACCTCTACAGTCATCGGTTTTTTCCTGTGCAAAACGAGGGAATTCAGCCTCTAGGCTGTCTTCCAATTATAAAACACGCTAATTCTAGTTCATCTCATCCTTCTGGATTGCTTCCTTACAACTGCCCAGGAAATACAGGCCAATGGTAACAGTTAAAAAAGAATAAAAGTAGGAAGTGAAAGTAACTTATTAGGTTTGATATTTTGTCGTAGAAAGTAAAACTGTATAGCAAAGTTGTAGTTTCTCAGATCTCACTAACTCACGAAGTTAATAACACTTGCCATTTCTTAAAATTAAGACAGCACAAGTTAACGGATTTCTGCAATCAATCCCAGGTAAGATACATTTGGCAAGGTACCAAAGGCTCATTTAGGTCACTTTGAGAATTGCACTCCCGACAGAGTTCCTTCTGGGCAAACTGGGGAAATCGAACCCTGTCCCTAAATCCTGTGCTGCTGCCGTCCCATTTGAGCTTCGCTTTAACAGCAACTCAGGTGAGATCTTTCACCCAAAACAGTGTGGACAGAACCAACAGGAGTAAAAGCGTTAGATGATAACAAACTGAGATTTTCTGTTTTCAGTGATAACAAGGTTTTTCTTCAATCTCACTGAGAATACCAGTTTGTATGTTTAATTTCCCTACCATTTAATGGTGCTGTGCACTCCTCAGCACTCACACTTACTGGCCGTGCCCATGTTTGAGTAACAACTGCATTTGCATCTGGGAGCCTCATCAACCCACGCCTTATCTGCAGCCCGCATGCCGACAGGGAAACCCCGCTGTTTCCCTGCTCCCTGAACGCGCTCCCTGCTTCATACATAAAAGTCACGTGTGGGTAATACTATCATCTTCAAGGTGATTTTCCACGGGGAATGGGCAACTAACTACATCAGAAATTTTATATGTAAGAAGAAAGTTCATCTGAATGGGCAAATTAAATGCCAAAGGGATGTGGATGTGGGCTTTCTTCTGGAAAGGAATTATCAGTCTCATATTAAGAATCCGCCCAAAATTGAACTCAAGTTTGACATGGCCTGATCAACATTTTCAGTGGTGTTTCTCTCAAAACTGTAAGTGTGCTTAAAGGTTCTAAAATTATAATTTTCTTCCTTCAAGTATTACATACCCCCATAAACACTTCAGTAAGGAAATCCACTTAGGTTTATGATAAACCAAAGGACTTAAAAAGCCAGGGCAGACTATAAAAGCAAAGCCATGTGGACTGCAAAACACAACTGCAGGTGGAATGGGGGAGGGGGAGGAAGTGGCCCTTGAGCACTTGCTATTAAGACCAGGAGCCGAGCTCTCTTCCCCTGAATGGGAGACACCGGCCCCAAGGACTTCCAATGCTGTGATGCGTAGTGAGTTAAGATGACAGAAAGCAAAGGAAATCCTAAATTTGTGTACTACCTTTTAAACACTGGAAAGCTACATTTCTTGTATTATCTCTTTTGATAACATTTTTAGGACCTAGAAGATTTAGGGTGACAATTATAAAATTAACGAAGACTTCTGAGAATAGCAATGGTCCAGGGATTCAAATGTTTCATTATAATCCACCTCCCTCACGGACTTTCCCACCCCGATTTCTGAAAGTATCAGATCTGGAAAGACGAAATGCATGCATGACCAGGACATATATAATGGCCAGCGATTACAGGGCCATATAAATAGCATTAACGTGACTTAGCTAAGGCAAGAAAATTCAACAGAGTCCAGTTTAGGTGACTCAAAGTACACGACCACACGCGTTTAAGAGACATACTGCGCCGAACGCCACAGCGAGCATGGTCTGCATCCGGGCACCGTCCAGGGCGCTCAGGAGGCCTTTTTTGCTCAGCAGAGCCCTCCCGGCCAGGGTCCAGAACTTCACGTGCTTCACCCCCACAGAGACAAACTGGGAGTCTGAGTCTGGCCGGAACTCTGCCACAAAGATACGTTGGTTGTGACCAGCTTTGCTGGCTATTTTGGCACCTGATAAAAAAAGATACGACAAAATCATGAAGATTAACTTGAGAACTAAGCTAGTTTTCACAGGACCAGTTACTCAAAATACATAGTTCAAACGGCAAAGGCTTATTTAAAAAGAGAGAGTGTGCCCGCTGCTCCGCTACATAGCAGTCACACACGGCATGCGGCTGCGTACTTGTGTAGAGGGTCCTTGATACACAGGTTTGCAAGCACTGTGTATGGGAGCTTCTTATCATTTAAGGGGCGTTTTATTCGTTTATGGTTTATGAAAATGTACTAACACGGACAGTTGCTTGTTCTTTCCTCCCACGAGCATCCATCCAGCGGCCTTGAACTGGCTGGCTGCCGGACTGCTGCATCATTCAAGGGGAATTTGAGACTTCACAGATCACACCCAGTTTTTCTTCTATGTAGCTCTAGGAATTTGTTTTTCTGGTAGCTGTGTATCTGAGAAGTTTTCTCTGAAGTGTGTATGACCCTACTGATCTTCTACTGTCACTTACAATAGACTCCATTTCCACTCTTTGTTAATTTTTTAACAGTGATTTTTAGCGGAGAGAAGAGGAAAGATGAGAGAGACAGAGAGGAACGTCAGTTTGTTGTTCCGCTCATTCAAGCACTCACTGGTTGACTCCTGCACGTGCCCTGACCAGGGACTGAACCCACAGCCTTGGCCTGTTGGGTCATCACAACTGAGCTACCCAGCCAGGGCCCTTTCCATTCTCCGTAACTAATCAAACGTGAGCAACACGCTGACTGACAGAAAAGAGCAGCAAATCCCTTATAACACTAACAACTCCCATTTACATTTTGTGAGCTTAGAATTTCGCTGGGTTTTTAAGTGGGACACACCTACAATAGCGCCGGCTGTGCGCCGCATGCCATGTGAGGCCCTATGAATGTGACTCCACTCACCAAGTTAAGGCAAGTGCTAAATCGGGAACTCACATTACCATAGCACCCTCATCTTCTTTGGTCACACAGAATAAAGAATCCTACCTTCCTGCCACCTCCAGACGGTGACAGTGTGTTCTGGGTCCAGTCCCACAGACAGCAGGAGTTTGCCGGTCGCACTGAAGCTGACGGAGCACACTCCCTTCGAGTGGTAGCACCTCAGTATAGACAGAGTCTGCTTGTTGACTGCATCCCAGATGTGGATAGAGGGAGCCGTAGCTACACAGAGATAAAACCCAAGCTGTGATACACCTCTTATAGATGCTTCCATTTCTAAAGCTGAGGCATACTCATCTCGGAAACATGGAAAAACATATACCAAAGAAAGGCTGTGTACTTGGTGTAACTACGGCTAAATTAAAAAGAGGAATGAAAAAAAATACAGAATACTTTTCAGTCCATAGTCCAAATTGTACTTTTGAGAAAAAAGCATTTAGATAAGCAAATTCGGTAATCACAACTTTAAACAACACAAAAATAATGCATGTTTCAGACACATGTTAAATCTTCATATATTTATGTGAAGAAATATATAAGCATTATACAATTAAATATCAGGGTATAGTCAGTACTTAGGTTACCTGAAAGAGAGATAAAAAGCAAACACAAATTGCAAAAAGCAGTAGGTCGGAACCCCCCTGACAGGATCTCCAAAGAAATCTTTCACCACACAGACAGACGGTAAGATGCTGCGTCCACATCACTTTCTACGAGTGTTTTTAAAACAGGATTTCATGGGAGAAACAAAACTAATCTTTTTTAAAAATTACATTTGTTGCTATTCATCTTATGATAGCCTGTTTCTACTGCTTAAAAAATTTTCCAGTTCTCTGTATTTTCTAAGTTAAAAAAAATCATAGCCTTGTATTGTCCTTTTTTTATGAATGACACCTTTAAGAAATGGATAAGTTAATTCAGCAGCTAATTAAGTCCCAGATCGTAAGTACTCATAACCAAATAACCAAAATACTAATGTACATTTGCTTTAAATTATAAATCTGCTACAGATACTGTATTGCAAAAACAGAGAAATATTAAGTAAGTTACCTTAAAACCATTTGGTGCAGAAAGAAATTTTGGTCTCTAAAGAAAATATTTTGATAAATTTAGACTATATTGTATACCATCTGCAATTTATGTTATACAATGATAAATGAAATCTGATAGTATTTCAAAGTAGTTACAATACATTAAACCATGGATTTAAATTTTAGTATCATTAAGTAGAAATTGTTCAAAGATTTATGCAACTCTATTGGTAGCTTTTCATGCTACTCTTTTTTAATTTTTTTCAATGATAGGTAATATAAAATTTATACAATTTTATGTAAAAAATCAAAACTAGCCCTGGCTGGTGTGGCTTGGTGGACTGAGTGCCCGCCTGTGAACTGAACAGTCGCTGGTTCAATTCCCAGTCTGGGCACATGCCTGGGTTGTAGGCCAGGTCCCTAGTTGGGGATGCGTGAGAGGCAACTGATCGATGTTTCTCTTGCACATCGATGTTTCTCTTCCTCTTTTCCAGTCCCCCTTCCCCTCTGTCTAGAAATAAAAGTTATAATCTTAAAAAAGTCAAAACTATATGGAAATAGACATAAAAAAGGTTACCATGTTATAAAATAAGCTACTTAGGTGTTAAAAACTGACGACAATTTAAGTACAGGACTAAAATTTGAGTGTTCCTCATTTGTTAGCAGTCAAAGGCTATGAGGACTGTAAACTTAATACCAATAAGGTGTGTCACATGGTTTAAATTTAAAATGCAAATATTTACTGGTAGATCACTCTAATATCTTGCTAGTGATAAATATTACATGGGTCTTCTACAATATAAAAAAATTTTTTATAAGTTTACAAACAGCACCTCTGGGCAATCCATATACTATTATTTGCCTAAATGTTACGAGGTAGATAATGGAATTTCAAGGAACATTACACAGTTATTTTTACCTCCAAATTTAATATGACACAAACTACAGAGTTCCAGTTATCTAAAATTTAAATGGCAAGTAATCTTAGATAAGTTGAATTACTGAGCTTTTCCAAGATTTACAAAGAATTGAACAAGATGGTAAGAAACTTCGCCCAGGAATCTGCTCTGAAACGTGTAACTATGACTACGTTATGGGACTGCTCCACAGTCAGGCTGTTGCAAACTCGCTGATGCAGCACCAGTTAAGATTTCAATTACTGGAAATGTTCAAGGCCTAACTTACTAAAGAAGGATTAAGTTATGTTTACTAGGTATATTTAATTTTCTCCTATACAGTTGTCATTCGGTTTCACTGGGGGATTGTACCCAAACCGGGGATGTTCTAGTCCCTCGTGCAAAACGGCACAGTACCGCACACGACTTACATTTGCATATAGGCTACGGCAGTGTCTGCGTACACTGTTTCCTCTGCATGGATTCAGCACAGTGTTCAGTGTGTGGTAAAATCAAATTCTGCTTTTTGAGGTTTTTCTGGGATCTTTTTTCTGGGTATTTTTGATCTGCCATTGGTGGAGACCATGGCTACAGAGGGCCAACTGTAATCGAGAGTCTGGGTTGAAGTCCGCCAGTGTCTGTTCTAGTGTGTGACTGCCCGTGTTCTACTCTAGTGTGTGACTGCCCGTGTCTATTCTAGTGTGTGACCACTTGTGCCTGCTCTAGTGTGTCACTCCCTGTGTCTGCTCTAGTGTGTGACTGCCTGTGCCTGCTCTAGTGTGTGACCGCCTGTGTCTGCTCTAGTGTGTGACCAGGAGAGCAAGGCCCTTGCCAGTTGTGTTGAATGAATCTGTAACCGAAGAGTCGAATCACAAAACCATGCTCTCTGCTGGAGAAGAGGGCAGGGAAACAAACAAATTCCTGGGGAATGTTTTCTTATCGGACAGCTACTTCTTACTGCATTAGTAAACAGAGTTCAGCTGAAAAGCCTAGTTATCATGTATCTAAAAACAATGGACACATGCTGTTCAGCTAATAGCTTTTTAAATTCACAAGGCCATGGTCAAAATCACGAATAAAAAGTTAGTCTTATATCTTTAAATGATCTGTTGATCTGATGGCAAAATTGGCACAATAAATAAAATTTAAAAAAATTTGTTTTCAGGCAGTGAAGTTTACTGAGGAATATTTAAGTTTTAACCCCACCTCCACTCTCACCAGCGATATGACACTGGCAAGTTCATGCCCACCGTGAAGAATTCTCGGGACAACCAAACACATAACACATGTGCAGTGCTGACCACAGTGCCGGGCACACCAAAGAGGTCAGGAATATATATATATACACTTAAATATTGTTACTGTCAGAGACTGGGCTCATTATCATGACGTTAAGGTGATGTATTCTTCCTTTTTTAAAAATCCAAAATAGGTTCAAGTATCCCGTTATAAAATCCAGACCATCATTACCGAACAATATAACTAAAAGCAAAAACCGATTAACTTTCCTTACCTGACATGTCTGCTGAATCGCCTAAAATGGAAAAGAACCAGAAAAATAATTACCCATGAATAACATAAACACTAAAAATAAAATCTGTAAAAACTCGGTTACCATAAAATAGTGGTAATTTTAAAATAAATATTAGCATATACGAAGTTAATTTTATGTGAAATTGAGTAAATTGTAAGTAAGTGAAGCCAATAATTCAAATTATGCATTAAACAGATTAACATTCTATATATACAACCTTTCAAACCTTGGATCAATACTTTCTTTGTATTTAATAAGTTACATGAAATTTTAATGACTTTAAAATAATAAAAATGATATGATTTAAATTGACACAGTCCTCATTTTGGCTTACAAGTGAACTGTTACTAGACCCTTTCAGGCTATAATGCATCTCTACTTGAAGGGAAGAGTGATATCTAACCCTTCGGAGAAACAAAGTCAAAAGTCACCACGTAACTCAAGAGAGAAGCAGATCTTAATTCGGGCCATAAATTACCGTATTTTCCCATGTATAATGCACACCCGTGTTTCTGGCCCAAAGTTTCAGGGAAAAAATCTTTCGTTTTAATTTTCAAATTCAATTTTTTACTTATTTATATTTAGATACTTGGTTTTTCATACTATAAAGGAATTTTAGCATTTATTTTTGAACATATTATGGTACAAGACATTTTATGTAACAATTATAAAACATAAGAACAGAGACAAGGTATTTCAGGAACTACCCATGTACAATGTGCATCCTTATTTTTCCCTAAAAAATGTGGGCAAAAACGGTGCACAAAATACATGGTAAAAATACAGTAACATATTTCTTAATTTTTTTCAAACTAAATACTTTTTGTATGAGTAAACGACTGCCAGGAAAGAAAACGTGAAAGCCCATCTCATTATATTTGTGGTAGAGACACTTATTAAGCAAAATTTAGAAGCCCAGGTTTTTAGCAATAAAGAAAGGAGAAGAACTGCAGAAATCCTTTCCAGGCAGATGACTGCTTCGGTAGAGCCTCGCATCCCCCTCCAATGAAGACTCAAGGACATACTGACAACGTAGGCCCGCACGGCCCTGAGGTGGAACCCGAGAGAGGGGAGCAGCTGACTCTGCTGAGCAGACTACTCGGGAGATACCACTCCGAGTTCTGAACACGCTCTTATCACCACCGGATGGTGAGAGGACTTCAAACCATGCCACGTGAAGACTCAGGGTGCTTTGTTTGGAAGTCGGGTTTGTCCCTGAATACCTGCAGGACCTGGGACAAGAGTACAAATAAAGATCTAAACATTACAGGCCAAGTATTTTCAAGTTATCGGTCAAGATAAATTAAAATATTTAATCTTATCTTGACAAGTATCCCTCCAAAAAACTTTGAAGGCCTGGTTCAAATTTAGGTGGCAGGAGACAGCTGTAGCCTGGCCTTTCTCTTCCCACTCCCAGCCTTATCCCATCCCACACGAGCCTTGGAAGCTCAAGTGGAGGATCAGCTATGCAGGGGACAGGGTGGTGGTGCTCCGACGACATGGTCAGCAGCTGTCCACTGGGTATGCAGGTCCTGGGGTTTCCCGGGGGGTGCAGGCCAAGGTCAGCCCCCACCTGTGTTTTGCCTGGGGCCACCCTGCCTGAGCTATAAAGCAATCTGAGATGGCTGCTACTTGTGCTGGGCTTGGAGATTCCCAGGCAAAGCCAAGCTGTGAATCTAGGCTGGTTGCTGCTAGTGCCCTGCCTGAGGCTCACTGAGGCCAGCTATTGCTTCTTTGAGAGGATTTAGGAAGTTGTGAAGCGTGAGCCAAGGCCAGCCATTCATATGGAAAAGCCACTGTTAATAGCTCTAAGTTGGATGGGATGGAACCTCAGGGGGTCTCCAGGGCCCATGGGGCAAACAGTGGTAGCCAGGTTGATGGAGTCTAAGATAAGGCATCCATCTGCCAGCTCTGGGGCTCTGTGGGGGGAGGGTTCAGAAAAAGAACAACGGCCTCTGCCCCGCTTTCTGTTTGGGAGAAGGCTGTCCCCCAGCTCTGGCCTTCATACCAGACACCTCAGTTCCTCCCTGTATGCCACTGGCGCCTTTCAAGCAGCTACCCCGGTGCTGGAGCTCAGAGGGAGTGAGTCTGACTAAGTCCACGTGTGGGCTCTTTAAGAGGAACTGCTTGGGACTCCAGAAGTTTCTTCTACCAACTCAATCCCCTCTGGTTTTTGCAGCCAGAAATTGTGGGGACTCATCTTTCTGGCACTGGAAACCTGGCCGGGGGGTCCTGGTGTGGGGCTGGGACTCCTAGAGCCTGCGATATCCTCCCAAATTTTTAGCCACCACACGTGGGTGTGGGACCAGCCTGTTCCGTGTTTGCGCCCCTCCCCCCAGTCTGGATGGATGTGGTTTCTTTAACTCCAGTTGTCAGACTTCCATTCAACTCGATTTCTGATGGTTCTGAGTGATGGCTGTTTTAGAATTTACTTGTAATTTTGATGTGGTTGTGTGAGGAGGTGAGCCATGTACCTATGCTGCCATCCTGACCAGAAGTCAACATATCCATGATCTATGTGATTTTTTAACAGAGAACCATAAGCATGTTTGGCATTGTTCTGTGCTTTGTGGGTAAACAAGCTTGGCAGGCAAAGTAACTACTGATTCAATTCTCTTTACGTTCAGAATCGAAAAAGTCCCTCACTCTTTGGTCTTCTCTTGGACCTATCTCACATTTAATAAGTCATCAGTAAGGAAGTTTTGTGAAGTTTTGTTATGTTTTGTGGGAGAGTAAGAGCGGGCAAGGCCCGGGGCTGCCTCTGCACTGCCTGCACTCTGACCCGGAAGGAGAGAGATGGGGCGTCATTCCACATTCCCTCTGGTGCTGCCTTTCAAAACGAAAGAGGGGAGTACAAGAACCGAATCATTATGTTGTACACCTAAAACTAATGTAGTGTTATATGTCAACCATACTCAATTTTTTAAAAAAGAAGACTCAAACTGCATGGAAGACTGATGTGTGACATTTCTTAAAGGAGAAAACTAGAGCACTAATATATTAAAGTGGCTTAACAGGGGGAAGGAAAAGGAACAAAGTTGGAAAACGAAAGAATCATCCCTTTTAGAATTTTATTCACAGAATGTAAATTCCATTAAAAGAGGGGTTTTCTGTAAGCTGCTTGTACCCCCAGAACCTAGACCAGCCCCACCAGCAACAGCAACCTAAGTATATGCCGAGACGCGCTGAACTGGGTGCTTTAGGGACAGAATGGTAGTGACACGGTCTCTCACTGCCAGGGAGAGTGAAAACACAGTTCAACTTCAAAAAACTTGGCAGATAAGGGGGGTAGACTTATGTATTTTATATTCAAAGATTAGAATGTTTTGTATTTAACAGGCGAATTGTCAGTCCACTTTGTTCTGAAAAGTAGAAAACTTTACAAAAAAAGAACACAAGGGTCTTTGTGGCACAACTGTAGAACTAAGCAACCCAGAAAATACGTGTCTACCTGATCAATTTAGTGCTCGACACACCTCACGGTCTCAATCATCTGTAAAAACTGGGCCAGCGCCAGGCAGGCCTGACTGACAGAGTCCACGACGCAGCGCTCACATGACTGCTGACTGGTGGACATGCCCGGAGGGGACCTGCTGTCCTCTCTTTCCCCGGGGGAGTTACAGCCTTCGTTTAAGTCCCCAGGTCTACAGAGTCAGAGGCAGCAGTACAGCTGAGGGTTGCAACCCAGCTGGCAAATCAGACGGGTTCTAAGAGAAGAGAAGGCTGCGAGGCCTTAGGAGCACGGAACAGACGTCCTCCTCTCCCCTTCCCAGCTCGGCCCCCGCTGATGCGGGGGTTCTGCCCCCCCGCCCAGTTATTTCTTGACCTCCTTACTTACCTGATCCTCCTCAAATTCTTCCTCTCTGCTTTACACGCTATTAAATTAAACCTTTTTGCTGATCAGAAACATCTGCTAAAGGACTAAGTCCAACTATTTCAACCACCATAAAACAGCTTATTCTTAATTCTGAATTGTTTGAATCAACCCAGATGACCGAAGTGGGAGAAAGATACCTGGAAGTAAATGCAGTAAAACTGGGTGTGTGCTTTATGTGCGAATACATTTTGAACGGTAGACAAATATATTTTATTTTTCCCTAGGATACTGAATTAATTTGAACATAACAATTACTTAAAATTGTTTCTTTTAAAATATACAAACATACCTACTTGGCCAGTTGCCACTATGTTGATAAATTTGGGGTGCTGATTTACAGTGAGGCACAGAATATCATCATTATGTTCCTGATAAAAACTCTGAGCTCCTATGAAAAAAGAATTTGAGAATTAAGTGTGAAAACTTTGTAACAGCCCAATGCTCTTAACCACAAGCAATAAACTGCTCTGTTTAACTTGCCTAAACAGATATCGTTGAGCATTTAATATGCATACATCATCGTAAGGATGGGAAAATGACTCAGAAATGTGTATTTAACAGGACGGAGCCCTGACAGGCATAAGCTAAAGTGATACAAGACTGAAGAGAGCAAGTGCCACAGAGAGTTAAAGGTCAAAATGCTGTGGGAATTCATAGCAGGAAAGGGTCTTCTTGTCTAGGCACGTGACACTCCTGGATGACACGCAGGTTGTGTAAATATGAAGGTGGGTGGGGAGGGACATTCCAGGTAGAAGAACAGTGCAAGTGAAGGTACAAAGGCAAGAAAGTACTGGATATGCACGCAAAGGGTTCGCTGGTCTGAAGTGTGGGGTCATAAGGAAGAAATGTGAGAAATGCGGTTGAAAGGCAAACTGAAACTAGAGTCACAGAGGATTTTTAACTGCCATCCTACTACATTGCACAGTTATTCTGTCGTCGGTGGGGAGGTACTGAAGAGTTTCGATCAAAGAAGGCATGTGGTTCGCCTAGTCCGGTTACAGTGCTGAGCCTTGGCAGACTGACCTTGCAGGGGCAATGCAGGCAGGCCTGTGCAAGTGCAACGGACAGGAGGGAGATGAGGTCGAGAGGGTAGGCCTACTCCAAATTATAAAGGGTCATCAAAAAGCAAAGGTCCACCAAAAAGCAAAAAACAAAACAAAACAAAAAAATAACCCCCAGCAATTTAACAGATCTAACAATACTTTAGTATTTCTCAAAGTGAAACTGCTTCATATTTTCCAGGGCTGAGAGTTCAGTTCAATCAGCTAAATTAATAGATCTAACAGACCAAGATTTCCTAGCCTGTGAATGTAGCAGCGTGTCCCCAAATTGGTGAGAGGACAAATTAGTGTCTAGTCTCCCCTCTGCCCTGCCTTTCTACACCCATCATTAGAAAGGTGACAAATTATAAGTAAAAAAATTAAAACAATAAAAAAGGGCAGTCAAATGTTGGATTAACATTTGGGTCAATGATAGACTGAACATAAGACAGTGAGTGGTTCCAGCCCTGGGAGGGTAGCTCAGTTGGTTGGAGTGTCACCCCTATACGCCAAGGCTGTGGGTTCAATCCCCGGTCAGGGCACGTACAAGAATCAGTAAATGAGTGCGTGAATGAGTAGAGCAACAGACCAGACGTCTCTCTCTCTCTCCCTTCCTCATTTTCTTTCTCTAGAAATCAACCCCTTCCTCATTTTCTTTCTCTAGAAATCAACAACAACAACAACAAAAAAACAGTAGTTCCAGATGCTAATGAGCTTAAAAATTCCTATCGCCAATTGACACTGTAACACAGTGCAAGGCATCGCACACACGTGTGTGCTGACGCTGGTGTAACAAGCTACCGCACTGCCAGTCATACAGAAGTACAGCACACACAGTCACACAGAGCGCATAACAGACTGTTGATAGTAATAAATGACCACGTCGCTGGTTCACGCACACACTGTACTACTTACTACTGTTACTTCAGAGTGCACTTTCTACTTCACCTAAGTCTGCTGTGAACGGTGCGCCCTGCCACAACGGCAGCAGCCTCGTCAAGCTCACACTCGCTGTTTCCTGAACGCATCATTTTTCTCCTGTGCAGCCTAAGTGTACGACGTCTCTGAAGTGCACAGCAGTCTGCAAGGGCGTCCTGCGCCTGCGCACTCACTCGCCACCCACGCACTCGCTCACCCAGAGCGACTTCCAGTCCCACGAGTCCACGCGTGGCAAGTGCCCCATGAAGGTGCGTCGTTTTAAAATCTTTTATTTTAAAGTGCACTTTTTTACTGCACCTTTTCTACGTTTTGTTTGGATACATGAATACTGAGCACTGTGTTGTGACTGCTTACAGTGTTCAGTAACATGCCGTACGGGTCTGCAGCCTGGGGGCGGGGCGACAGGCTGTCCACCACGCAGCCGGGTGTGTCGCAGACCGCCCATCCGGGTTTGCGTGGTGCGCCGCGTGGTGCCTGCACAGTGACGGGATCGCCTACTTCAGCATTTCTCAGAACGCGCCCCCGCCACTCGGCAGTGCAGGGCCCTGGACACACGAACGTGTATCACACATCCCTCCCCTTCTAGCTCGTCTCTTCTTACTCCTCTCTACTCTCTTGGAAGGACACAGGAAACCTCACCTAAAGAGGATTTTCTTTCTATGTGGTATTTCTTAAGTGACGCAAATTATTAAATAAAAAATTGGCACTGATTTCTGTGTTATCTCGGTGAGTCCCTTTCTTTAAGAAACCAAAAAGTATATTAATGATTTATACTGACCAGGAGTAGGGAACTCTTTATCTATTCAGAGTGAAGTTACCTGAAGAAAAAGTCAGAAATGTTTGAACTAGATAATCTCTGGTTCTTTTAAAGAACCAGAAATGTTTGAACTAGATCATCTCTGGTTCTTTTAAAGAGTTTATTTATTTTTAGAGAGAAGGAAAGGAAGGGAGACAGAGAGGGAGAGAAACATCAATGTGTGGTTGCCTCTCATGTGGTCCCCACTGGGGACCTGGCCCGCACAGGCCCTGACTGGGAATCGAACCGGTGACCCTTTGGTTCACAGCCTGCACTCAATCCACTGAGCCACACCAGCCAGAGCGATAATCTCTATTTTTACTTCCAACTTTCAGACTTTATGAAGTTTACAATTTTTGGTAATAAAGCCAAATTCAAAATTATATACTGAATGTTACCAGTAGTATTATTACATCACTGGTGATCAAATGATGCTAAGGGAACTTTATTTGCATTTCAAAAATCCAAAAAGTTACATAAACATCAAGAAGTAGTTTCCTACCTTCCTGAACCAAATGAAGGGCCATCAGCAGAGCCACAGGCAAGCCAGGTTCTTAGCCAACTTCTGTGGCTTTCCAAAGCCTCAGTGAGAACACCACCCACAGCCTCCCCACCCACAGCAACCCACTCCCTCAACATGCTACCCTCAGTCATTCGCACAGACGCGCAGCCAGACCCTCCCACTTCATGTCAGGGTTACGGGGGAACAGAATAACGTTACAAATGGTTCCACTATGAAGCAAGGTTTCAACATATGGTAAGCCTTCATGTCTAGTAGAGACCTATAAGCACTTTGCAGTATGAAATCCTGTTCTGCTGTTACACTCTAAAAAGACTGTAAATATGGTTACTTGAAATATTAATAGACAATTGTACAGGATAAAATAGTTATATTCTGGGCTCATGCACTTTAATTATTTATAGTCATAACTGTAAAGAATTTTAAGATAGTAAATAAAAATCCTAAATTAAAAAAAAAGGAGGGATGAAGAATCAGGGCTTCCTACCTGTAGCAACATTGTGCAGAATTCCAACGGATGCAGTATGATAAATTATATCATCACCATCATTTAAATAGTGAACATTATTTCTACAGTCTCTGCCTCGATAGCCGAAAACAAGCTCCAGCACGAGGTCCTAGAATGATGAAAAACCATTATACGATGCCTCATGTCCCCATATTCACTATTTGTTATTGTATACAGTGCTGGTGTCTTCAAACCAGAGAGAGGATGATTCTGGATGTTTTACAAACTGCAAACACAAAATTAAGCTAGACATCTTTATGTGACCTGTTTTGGACACATACATTCTATACTTTTCTACATAAAGTTATAAAAACAAAAAGGAACTGCAAGGTCAACCGATTCCAAGAATTTCAGTTAAGTTTTCATGTGTTAAACACTGAGATACTTTCGTCCAAAAAAGAATATTCTGATTCGTGTGTATTACTCAAAATATCTGCATACAAAACTCAGTATAAATTATGGCCAAGTACTGTACTTTTAAGGATCCGAACGGTACACCGATATTGGTGCACAAAATGAAGTACACCTTCTTGGACGACTACGCTGCCGTGTCCACCACTGTCCTTGACCTTGTGAGGCTGAGTGGGGTAGGGAGTACAACAGTCACCCTCCCACAGCTTTAGTGCCTTGTTTTTGACCTGGTTTAACAGTCTGCTTGTTGCTGCTGACACTGGGATGATGACATGCCTGGGAGAAGCACAGGATGTCAATCTAAACCTCAGACTTGACAGTTAAGCAATCAAATTTTACAACCAAACAAAAAAGATTATTATTCAATATTTATTTTCATTAAAAACAATGACAAGATTGGGGCATTTACAAAAAGAAAACAGAATGAATTCAGGATGCATTTTAAAGTCAAGTGAACACTGGAGAATGGGTTGTCCTCACCTCGATGGGCCTCTTTTTCTTGCCAACATTGTTCGTCTGGAGTTTCTCCGGCTGCGGCGGTGCCCTGCTGACAGGGGGCCTGGAACAGGGAAGCGGGAATGAGGCAGGTGCCCACCACAGGCACCTCATGGGGCCTGCCTCGCCTGCCCTCCAGAGAGAAGTGTCTAACACACCTTCATAAAAGTCACCCCAACCTGTGTTGCTCACTGCACTGTGCCCTCTGTATCTGGGTGTCTTCTAAAACACGAAGGTAGAAAGAAAATATCAGAGCTCTTACTCATTTTACTTTCATTTTCTTTGGTGTATGTTTCATAACGTAAATACTAAACTAGTACAAGAGCAGACTGCTCATGAAAACATACAGATGTTAGTTTTACAC
>PVKM010014473.1:0-28982 GCA_004027735.1 Carollia perspicillata
TTTTTTTTTAAATTAAATCTGTCTATCAGATAACCTAAGCCTTTAAAGCCATATATCCTATTTTAATTAAAAAAATTCTGGTTGTGATCATTGTATAGAATTAAAATCCCATGTAAAATATGGGAAGAGGGAAGGTAAGAGGAGGTCATATAGTGTTACCTGATAAAAGGAGACAGTAATATTTAAAATGAGGTAAGTGTTGCACCGATTTATGACGTATTTTATCTTCAGGAGAAACCATAGTTTATCGTCCTGTCGTTCAGCTTGAATCATCAGCTGTATATCTTAGACTTTTTGAATGTAACTCTTGAGAGGGAACGACTTTCAGGGATGGGAGCTATGAAGCAGATCAAAAGCTTAAAGCAATTTTGCTTTGCTAGTTAAAAAATATTTTATTGGAACATATTTTGTTGTCACGCATGCCTAAATATATATAGTTAAAAAGGGGGAGAGTCCCAGAGTTGCTGGGTGTTGTTAATAGAAAGACAAGTACAAATAAAATATTCTTATAGCATCTATAATCTCAAATTATTTGCTTTTCCTATTTTTCTTTTTTTTAACATCTAGTCTTGCAGTAGTCATTCTCATCCATAGGAATTCCTATTGTAGAATGTAGAAATAAATTCATGGTGCTAGATTCACAGACTAAATTTAACCTTGAATTTAAGGAACATAAATCCTTAGAAAATAATAGTAAACACCAATTAGAGGGTCTTAGGAAGTTGATTAGAGTCCCACACCCCACATGAGTCAATAAGCTTAATCTGTAGTATTTGTTCTTGTTTTTTAAATTAATTTTTGTCACATTTATATTTCTTTGTTGCTTTCAACTAGTAACACTGTAAACAGTTATGAAACAAAGCTTGCTAACAATCAATGCTTCAGTAATAATGTGTTCATTTCGCTTCAGTAACTTTTTTTAACCTTAGTTTCAGATTTTCTCTTGATTTCACATTTTTTCCCTCTTAAATACTTTAAGAAACAAAGGAAAATATATTTTTCTGTAACCAGTGGAAAAGATTTTTGTAATTTTTAACACTTTCTTTTTCAGGAGTCTATATTAGATTAGAATTAAATAATAGAAATAAGCTACTAAAGTCATCAGCGTTAGTAGAAATAGGGTTGCACTAGTGATGCTACAGTCTGGAGACAGGAAGGAATGTAAGTTCTTTAAGCAGCTTTGTGGAAATGAATCCCAAAGGGTTGAAATTATTTGATTCGAAAATATTCAGTAGAAAAGATAGGGGAGAACAAGAAGAGATATTCTACGGTGTGTTCTTCACTTGTAACATCTATTGTCTTTTCGTTTTTAAGACTACATCGATAAAGGAATCAGAGGTCAGTTGGCTCTTCTGTGTCCCGTTTACCAACCTCCTCCCTGAGAATTAATGCCTAGAGTGTGCTTGGGTACACGTCACCTTCGGTAACCTCCACGGAGCTACGGATGCGAGGGTTTAGAAAGGGAGAAAGAATTAGGGCTCAGAAATTCAATGTACTGACCTCTTTCTCCAAAAAGCATGGGCATCTTGTCAAATATAGATTCCTCGCTGCAGTGTTCTCAGCTCTGTGAAATGGAAGAATGAAACAGGGTTTCTCAAAAGGATTTTTAAAATGGTGAAGGAAAAAAGGAAATAGAACAGTCTAGCGTTTTAAGTCGATGTAACAAATTATACATGGAAGTTGGAGACTTCCATAAAATTCTTAGCATTATTTAGAGAACAGCAGCTTGGAGGGTTCTGCTGCCTTGTATATCTTCCCCCGACGTTATTAGAATGTTTACAGAAGGACTCACTTCATAACTCACATCCTTTCTTAGAGCAGTAACTATAAAGCAGCAAACATATGACAGATGTGTGTCTGTGTGTCCTTTCCGCCTTGTTTATGCTTTGTAGAAAGTTTCTTTTTTTTGAAAGAAAATCATTAGTGGAGGATCATTTCCCATTAACATGCATTCTTTTGTTTGATTCTTTTTATTAAGCTTGCTGGAAAACTGTATTTTCATTAGGCCTGTTTGAGGAAATATTGACTAAGCTTCTGTATTTAATTTAGCTCACTGTAGGCTAAATTCAGGTTTACTACAGCTTATGTAATAAAATAACTTTCAACATTTTCACCATATTTTATACTTTGCGCTTTCAAAGAATCTTTTTTCAAAGACTCTTTGCCTTTTAAAACTTTTTTTTTGTACTTCGGCAAGGTGAATAAATATATGATTGAATAGAGTTTTTAAAAACCAAAAGGTATCTTACAAAAATTTTTTTAAAAAACGCATCCCAGAATTTCTTACATTTAAACACAGAATTATTATAACATGTATATATCCAACATACACACCAAGTAAAAACAATGCATGAATGTGGAATAAGTAGGAAAATAAATACTGAATACTAGACTTTGTATGCAAAAAGTACAAGTTTATTTATGCATGATATTTTGTAAATATCTGTTATGTGGCAGATGTTGCATTGAATATTTAAATTTTACAACCTCAACTGCAGTATGAGCTATTTTGATTTCTTCTTTGTCAGAAAGAGATGGAATGTAGCACACAGATAAAATAGTACTCATTCAGATTCCACTCATCCAACGATTGGTTTAAGTGAAATTAATTAGTTGTATTAATTGACACTATTGGTGAAATTAGTAATAATTCGGAGCAAAATAAGTTCATTAAAATAGTTAAAATATTTAAAAAAGCCTTTTTTCACCCCTTCATTTTGTGAGTGTTTGGATCCCTAGTGCAGATAAAAGAACAGAAATTTTAAAATGAGGGGTTTCTACAGTTGGAACATAGCAGATGTTCATTTCCTGTAAAAGGTTTTCTGTTAATTATATTGGTTATGTGTTAAATTTTAATGGTATAAAATGTGTCATTATCATATAATTATAACATTGTATTATTATAATGTTTCATCATATATCAATATTTTAATCTAGTTAGAGTTATTAATTATTTTATTGTAAATTTTAAAAATATGATACAGTTTTGACTTTGGACAATCCACCTGGTGGTTTTTGCTCTGCCTCCTTCACCGACCCAATTTCTCCTTTCTATTTCTGCGTTTTCCATTTTCTAGGAAAGGCATTTTTATCGTTGTGATTTCATTTATAAGGCTTTTGCGTTTCAGATATATTTTAAGGTTTTCTTTCAGTAAAACTTTCTTGGATATTAAATAATGTATCAGTTTATATTCTGCTTTTGGAGCTGCTGGATGGTTCGAAGGGAGTTTTTCCTAAGATTTCCTGACAAGATTATTAAGTACTTTCCAACTAACTAGCCCTCCAGACTTTTGATAATACGTTAGTACAAGGGAATAACATTTCCTGGGTGAGCTCATTCATAACAAACACACAAGCAAACATTTTAAACAGGGAAATTTCTTTATATAAATAATAAGGTGGCTATTATAGTGATTTTAATGATCACATTAATGTTTTTCATTACTACTTTATAATTATTTTATGAAGTGTTTTTCTTAAAAATTTCCGTTGTAGTTGAAACATAGTTTAGTTATAGCACATGTACTCTTACTATAATTACTCTGGTAGACTTATTTCTGAGGGTCTTCATAATGGAAGGAAACAAATTCCATCAACAAAAGTGATTTCTCAGTTTCTCATGATAGATGATTTGTGATTAATCAAAAGAAAAATATCACAATAATAATATTCTGAAAGTGAACCAAACTGGTGAATCTTCAATGAGTGTTTTTAAGCCTGCCTAATTCTGGGGAATATCCTACAATACTTCTTCAACTTAATAGTTTTAAAGTTTGTAGTCATTATATTCTAAAAAGAAACAAAAACAATGAAACACTCCCATCTTTTTATATAGCTATCATCCACATCTAGCCATTCTTTCATTCATCCATCCACCGCCTACCTTGCTATCTATTAATCAGTCATTTGCTTCTATAAAAAAACTATTCAAGTCTTCCAACTGTCCTCAGACCTGACTTTAATTTGCATTTCGCTTCAGAAGTGCTACATTTGAGAGAAATGTCACAATGTCCCTATAATTCAAAAACTACAAACAAGTAAAAATACTTCTATTTTAAATCATGTTACATATAAGATATTTGCAGTATGAGGTATGATTTCAATTAAATTATTGTTAGGTTTGTAGTTAGGGCCTGATGTCAAAGTAAAACTTCAAACTTAAATGGTACAAAGGGAAACGGTATGGGAAACGAACCAATTGATTCTTATAGGACTTACTATCTTTCCCTGGAAGCCAAAGCCATCGTTCTAACTATATTATTCTAATATCATGTATATTTTTCAGATCCTTCAACATAGATGCTTTACAAAGAATGGCATCTTATGAATTAAAATAACTCATTGGTAGAAGATAAAAGGCAGTGTCAACTTTGTGTAATAGTTGAAAACGGTTGTAAAATGTCTTCTCATTTTGAATTTTGATCATGTGCCTTTTTGTTGCTGCAAAAAGACTAAGCCTCTCTGCCTGTTACATCGCTACAGTTCCGTCCGAAGACGGGACTGTGAAAATCTGCAATAGCCTTCGATGTGACTTGATGAATAGCAAGAGAGCTTAGTGGAAATGTTGAACTCCTTCATGATTAAAAAGCAAACCTTTAATGTAGTTTTTGTTTACCATGTCATAAGTGCAGCGTTGGAAGTTACTGCCAAAGAGTCATTGGAACAGGCATCAGTAAGGCAATGTCAGCCAGCCAATGCTTTGAAAATGATTCAGTTCCTCTAGCCTTATGACTAAAATAATATCCAGTGGCTCCAGCCCCAAGCCTGGTTAATGCATCTGTCCAGAACACATAATTACTCGGTCATAACATTCCCCCGGCCACCAGCCAACAAACCAATCAGCATTTCTTCCTAGCTCACTAGAATTTTTGCTGTGTCAAACTGTTTGATCTCTAGGTAGTAAAAATGCAAAAAATGGAAGGACACTGCACTGGAAGGTTTTAATTTGGAATAGTTTCTCATGGAAATTAAATTTGAAGAGAAACATGTTTTTGTTGTCATGACTGAAGTTGAAATTTTAATTTGGTATCCCTTTGCATATTGTGTAGTTTATTATTTTTATTACAAGCTAACGTTTTTAGTCATTTCAGTGAGGAAATATTCTAACAACAAAGTAGTGGTGAATGTATCTCTAGTTACTATTAGAAACAATTTTGTTTTCCAAATACAAACAAATATCATGGTGAAATTATTCTGGTTAACATAAATATTGTATTGCATATATTTATGTACATATGTGTATGTAGAATTCCTCAAAACATCTTCAAAGAGCAATTACAAAAGCATGCATGTGTTCATATATATGTGTGTGTATGTATTGTCAAGGTTTCTACAAAAGCTCATTACATTAGAATGATTGTTAATGAAATCCTTGAAATGATTCTGGATTAATTTATATTATTTCTCATATTTGCACAGACTCATCTAATAACATTTGAAAATGGATTTCAAAAGTCATTTTTATGTGATGAAAATTCACTAAGTATGTGAAATCTGAACTTAGTTCTGAAGAATAAATAGGGTTAAGCCACCAGAAGAAGTGAGGAAGAACACTCCAGTTAGAAGGGAACACTTAGGGGAAGAAATGTCGGTGTGAACGAAAACGGCATGATCTGGAAACTGTAAGTGAGTTGATCCTTCTGGTGTGCCAAGGGCATGTGTGAGCGTAATACAAGAGGGGGTTGTAATGGCTTGAATGAACCACGTTGTGGACTGACCTTCCTATGCAAAATAGATGCATACATAGTAGGGTGGATAAGTTGAAGAAATAGGAATACTTTTACTTTATAAATGGATGAAAATATTTTCTCAGTGATTTATCTCCTTTCAATCTTTTTCTGTACCAGGTTTAGAGGGCAGCATGTTCATTGGATCATATTCCTGGCTTCATGATTGGTTTGAATAGAAAGAAGGGTAGAACTACTTTGTTTCCACAAGCAGTTGGCAAAATTACTGTAGCATCACTGTATTATTTCGGGCACACACTAATCTCTGAGGGAACATAGTCTGGAAGGAAGAAAAAAGACAGTATCATGAAACAAATGTTGCCTTCCAAATAGTTGGTTACAGAGCATTCTGGAGGAAGAGGAAAGAGTTACGCATGTACACGATATACAAACACCTGTTTACAAGCACATGATGCTCTCTGCCTAGTTTCTCTCTTACTCTACCATACCATCATGCACACTTGTGTGTGGACATTCACACTTGCAGTTGTGAATATCCTGGTCTTCAAGTCTCATTTCATTTCCCAGGTGCTGTTCACACTGTTGTTTGTAAGTCAAAACCTTGAGGTATTTACCAAGATACTGTAATAAATAACAAACACGAACCACCTCTAAGAAATAACTGCTTTCTTTTTTTAGTGATTGAAAGTTTTTTGTATCACTCCAAAGGTGACTTGAGCTTCCACTAGTGTTGGCATGGTTGGCCCCTCCAAGGCAGATTGATTCAATGAAGAGAGTGTGTGGAGTGCCGAAGCTGCTGCTACAATTTCAAATCTGTATTTCAATGTCCAACTACATCCTTACAAGTCAATCTCTTCTGTAAAGAACTCTTGTTTAAAGGATGAGTGTAACTTCTAAAGTGATAAATGCATTTAAGAAATTACTTTATCTTAAGTAAGAAGATAGTGTTGATGAGTTATTATTATCTCTGCTATTAATAAACTATTTGGTGATTTCAAGTGAATATATATAATATATATATTATATAAATTTATATATATATTATATATATATACACATACATTTCTCTTTTGAGGTAATGGAATTCATGCTCTAAGGCAGTACTGTCCAATAAACATGGAATAAGAGCCATTTATGTCATTTTGAAATTTGTAGTGGTTTAATAGCCACATTAGAACAAGTAAAAAGAAACAGATGACATTCACTTTAATGTTTTGCTTAACCTAATGTATCCATAGTATTATTCCAACATTTAATCAATTAAAGTATTAATTGATTAATATTTAAAAAATGAAATTCTCTAAATCCAGTGTGTATTTGATATTTGCAACATATCTCAGTTTAGATTAGCTGTATTTCAAGCGTCCAGTAGCCACATTGGCTAGTGGTTACCATAGCAGAGAGCAGAGCTTTAAAGCAAGAGAGCTGAACTCACGACCAGGGTATGTTCGCTTGGAGGCACGTTTGAAACCGATGGACACCTCTGTGTTTGGTCCTGCAGAGCAACACACAATGACGCTCCCCATAGATGACTTTTATCAGATACTTAACTCATTTAGGTTTCTCTACACACTTACCATGTTTTGTAGTCTTCATTTCTTCTTGAATTTCTGAGTTTCCCTCAGTGATAAGTTTTGTTCAGCCTGGAAACTATTTTAAATGCAAGTCTGTTGGAGGTGAATTTTCTCAGTTTCGTCTGTGTGAAAAAAAGTCTTGATTTCATATTTATTTTTGGAGGGTATTTTTTGCTATGCATATAATTTGAATCTAAATTGTTATTTTATCTAAATACTTTAAATATAGTATTTTTGTTTTTGCTTTTATTAGTGTTGTTTTTGTTGAGGAGTTAGTTGTCAGTCATCAGGCCAGTTGTTGATCTTTTAAGGTAATCTGGTCTTTTTCTTTTAATTGCTTTTAAGATTTCTCTTTTGGGGTTGATTTTCTGCATGATTTCCAACATCAGTTTTACCAAGATGTGAATAGGATATTAATTTAAATTATTTTTTCTACTTGTGCTTTGTATGGCTTCTTGAATATGTGGCTTGATTTATTCCATTTGTTTGGAAACATTCTTGGCCATTTTCTCTTTAAATATAACTGGCATTCCATCTCTTCCTGTTCTTCTTCTGGGATTTCTATTATAATTATGTTAGGCTTTTAAAAGATATCCCTTTATGATTCTTTTTTTTCTGTATTTTTCATTTTTCAGTCTCCCCATGCTTCATTCTGAAATTTTTTCTCTAATCTATATCTCAGTTTACTAATTCTCTTTTTTAATCATCTTTAACTTACTATAAAACCCATTAGCTGAAATTTTAACTTTAGTAATTGTTTATAGTTGTTCTGGAATTTCTACTTCAAAAATTCATTTCAGTTTTCTGCTAAAATTTGAAGCCTTATTTTTTGTGTCTTTGAACAGAATAAGCTTACCTCCAAATTTAGAGTTCCTGTGGGCCTGTTTTTTTTGTTTGTTTGTTTATTTTTGCTATTTTTCAGTAGTGTTGCTTTTCTGTGCCTGTTTCTCTCCTCTCTGCTTCACCCTCCTCCCCCAGGTAGTGTGTTCATAGATTACCTTTAAAATATCTGGAAAAGAGGACAATGCTAAAATTTCTGGAGAGGACTTCCTTTTCCCTCCACCAGGCATCTGAGAACAGTGGCAAGTTGGGGATCGTCTTCGTCCAGTTTCGTGTGTTGAGCAGATTTTAAGCTGAGCTACGGTTCTTGCAAGTGCTCTGCATTACACCGCACGCTAATCCTCCTCCTGCACCCTTATCATCTGAACCTGATCCCTCACGGTCCCCACTCAGAGTACGGAGATTCAACTGGGATTCAGCCCCCTTTGACACGCTCTGGGCTGTTTTTATTCTCTCTGTTAAAAGCCCTATTTATTCTCTCCACCTTCCTCTTGCACATGAAGGAAAAAGAAGGGCGAAAAGCGGTCACAGAGGTGGACTCACTTTTCTAGGTTTTCTTTTGTACCTCAAGATCCTGAACCAGTAGCTTTTCACTAACATGTTTGCTCTCCTGTATCTTAAAGCAGATGTTTTGTCCAGTTTTTCAGTACAAAGCAGAGGAGTATTCCAAATTATTTGCTCTACCACTCTCCCTGTAATTCTTCCTACTTCCTAAAGCCGATGTTCTTGTTGTTTATTTTTTTAATCAAACTCACCCTACTACAGTGTCTGTTTATCTGCCCTTGGTTGAAGCTTATCTCACAGACTAAAGCAGAATCTCTGTAGGCTAAACATCGTTTAAAGAAATTTCATATTTTCCTCCCCTAACTTCTTTTTCCACTCAAATTTAACTAGATATACCTCAAACATTTGTCCATTATTTTACCTTTTGTTTGAGAAAAAATAGACATTTTTCAGTTATGTGAAACACCCCCAAATAGCTCTGGTTTACATCTTGGGATCATGATATATTAGTAAAATATATGTTAAATATTAATTAGTACAGAAGCCCTAGAGATACTTTTTCTATATATTATTCAATATGAGGAATTTTTAGCACAGCTTTTGAAAAAATTGACAAGTTTCTTTTCTTCATGTATACTTGTTTCTAACTGCACTGTTAGAGATTGTTTTCAGCTAATTTTGTGTGTGTGTTGGGGGTTGACTTTGGTTATTTTGCTCATTTACATGCCAGAGAATGAAATGATATTTGAAAAGACTGGAGATGAGTTACAGTAGTAGATTTCTTGGAGTCTAATGGAGATGCTCTTATAGAGTCCTTTGGTAAGTGCTTTAGATATTCAGAGAAACTTGATATATACCCCAGTCTTAGCTAATTTAGATGTAAAAGAGGATTTGATTTGTCTAGGAATTCCCACTCATATTTCCCTGAACTCTGCGCTCTCTTAGTTAGTGTGTGTGTCAGAGGCAGCTTACACACCTCTCCTCACTCTCCGAGGAGGTGTGCCTGCTTCTATAGAAGAATAGGCTCCCTGTGGCAGTGGCTCCCCATTTCCTCATGTTGCTCATGGACATGCCTTTAAAGGGTCAGCTGACCCTCCCTACGCAGCAACTCTTGCTCAGGCCCCATGGCTTCCTTGTCACTGAAAAGGCAGATACCAGAGCATCCAATGGGAGCTGATGTAGGTGCAACATATAAGTATCAGTGACCTTGGGGCAAGTTTCGAACAATAGGAGGGCTGGGAGATAAATTCTTCTCTCTTCTTCCATCATAAAAAATTTGTTTAGACACTTGGTAGCTTTATAAATGCACGCTGGAGAGATCTGTCTTGTAAAAGTGAACAGTCTGCTCACCATGAAGCTGCGTTCAGCATTACTCATATTTGATTTCCCTCACTTTTTCCCTCCCCATGTCTGAATTTCTGTATCTACTCCTCAACAAAGTGTTAGCACATCTGCTTTAGCCTGGGGTTCTGTTTCTAGGGAACTAGGCTAAGATAGGCAGTATCAGCAACAGAATGAATATTTATGACTGTGATCTTGTTAGCTTAGAAGAGTCTTAGTAAACACACATGGAATATTGATTAAAGGCTTACATTTACCAGAAGATGTTTTGATAAAGATGTTTAGCCAATTAAAGCTTAAAATGGCAACAAGAGCAAAGATTTAGTGAGAATCTGTGCTCTGCCAGACACTGTGATAAGTGCAAGTATTTTCTCTTTAGCCTTCAACAGTCCAATTGGTTGGTATTACTATTGACCCAATCTGTACATCTGGAGAAACTAAAGCTTTTGATAGTTAAATAACTTAGGTAGGATCATGAGTTAGTGTCAAAACTGGATCCAAATTACACAGTTTCAGAATATATGTTCTTTTTAGAAAAATATCTTATTGATTATGCTATTACAGTTGTCCCATTTTCCCTACTTTATTCCCCTCTGCCCTGCATACCCACTCCCACCCACATTCCCCACCTTTAGTTCATGTCTGTGGGTCATACATATAAGTTCTTTGGTTTCTACATTTCCTATACTATTCTTAACCTCCCCCTGTCTATTTTCTGCTTACCATTTATGCTACTTATTCTCTGTACCTTTTACCCTAGTCTCCCCTCTCCCACTCCTCCGCCGATAACCCTCCACATAATCTCCATTTCTGTTATTCTGTTCCTGTTCTAGTTGTTTGCTTAGTTCATTTTTGTTTTTGTTTTTGTTTTAGATTTGGTCGTTAATAACTGTGAGTTTGTTGTCATTTTACCGTTCATATTTTTGATCTTCTTTTTCTTAGGTAAGCCTGCTTAATTAACATTTTGTATAATAAGGGCTGGTGATGAACTGCTTTAACTTGACCTTATCTGGGAAGTATTTTATCTGCCCTTCGGTTCTAAATGGTAGCTTCGCTGGATAGAGTAGTAATCTTGGATGTAAGTCCTTGCCTTAATGACTTCCAATACTTTTTTCTAGCCCCTTCTTGCCTACAAGGTTTCTTCTGAGAAATCAGCTGATAGCTTTATGAGAATTCTTTTGTTCAACTATCTCCTTTTCTTTTACTGCTTTTAAGATTCTCTATCTTTAATCTTGGCTAATGTAATTATGATGTGCCTTAGTATGTTCCTCCTTGAGTTCACCTTCTTTGGGACTCTTGAGTTTCCTGGACTTCCTAGAAGTCTATTTCCTTTGCCAGATTGGGGAAGTTCTCCTTCATTATGTTTTCAAATAAGTTTTCCATTTCTTGCTCTTCCTCTTCCCCTTCTGGCACCCCTATGATTCGGATATTGGAACATTTAAAGATGTCCTGGAGTTTTCTAAGCCTCTACTCATTTTTTTTTGTATTCTTGTTTCTTCATTCTGTTCTGGTTGAATGTTTCTTCTTTCTGGTCCAAACCATTGATTTGAGTCCTGGTTTCCTTCCCATTTTGGTTTCCAAATTGTTGGTTTCCTGTACATTTTCCTTTACGTCACTTAGCATAGCCTTCATTTTCCCCTCTAATTTGTAACCATATTCAACCAATTCTGTGAGCATCCTGATTTTCAGTGATTTGAACTGTGCATCTGATAGGTTGGCTTTCTCTTTGTCACTTAGTTGTATTTTTTCTGGAGCTTTGATCTATTCTTTCATTTGGGCCTTTTTTTTGTCTCTGTGTACCTGTTACATAGTAAGGGGTGGAGCCTTAGGTTTTTACCAGTGCAGGGCAACCCACGTCACTGCATTGTGACGTGTGTGTGGGAGGGGTCCAAGAGGGAACAGCGCCACTTGCTCTGCTCTCTGCTGGTTTTCAGCAGGGAGCTACCCACAGTCCCTTCTGGTGCTGATTCACTAGTGAGTGGGTTTGTGTACATTCTAGGACCCTGTGGGTCTCTCCAACAAACTCTCCTGTGAGGTTGGGAGTTTCTCCCACTGATTCCTTAACCCCTACAGGTGTTTTCAATCAGAGGCTTTGAGGCTTTATTTCCCTGCATTGGAACTCTGGGTTGCTCAATCTATCTCGCTCCCCAGTTTCAGAACACATGTTCTTGAGTGCAAACTGGACTGCATATCCAAACTTTTATTTTTGTTTTTATATCTCTTTTATTTAGTTAGGTTGGTTATTCTATTATTATTTTTTTTTACTGTGGTTACTTCTAGGAAGGGCATCTAAGGAAGGCACATTTTTCAGTATTTTCATCTACCTATTCTTTTCCTTACCAAAGCTTCTTTTGGGAACACTTCTAGGAGGTCTGTGTCCCCATTGAACATTACTTTTCTCGAAGCACTAACATTGTTATCCACATTCTCAAAGTCAAAGTCAGAAAGAGTCTGCAGTTGTTTCTGTGAGAGATGAGGAAACAAGAGGAATAAGTCAGAATTTTGAAAAATGTACAGTGCTGAAATTTGAGTCATAAATTTAAAAAAATGCCTATTCACTGGACCTTATACTAAGAAAGTAGGGCAAGTTTTAAATAGCTATTCTATTTCATATATTGAATATCGGAGAAAATACTAAAATTGATAAATATTGTTACAACTACTAAATAAGACATCTGTTAATTCAAGTTAATTACCAAAATCAATTAACTGATGTTCTCCTGAGAGCAGAAAAATGAACAAATTTTTAAAAAGGTATTTGTTTGAAACAATGGAAGCAATACAGTCATATTGACTTCAATTTATTTTATTCTTTTTTTTTAACTTAGAAACATGATTTAAAGTGACACTATCTTCAACAAAATGCATCTAAATGAGGAAATGGATTATATTTAAATTACAGGTAAGAAATATTTTTGGAATCCATTTGGCCAAAATGGATTCTAAGTAGGTAAGCCTGCATCTCAGTAGGAAATCTGACAGATCAAGTATTTTCAGAATTAAACAATAATACCCAACAAGTATCTATCTTGTGCCTACTACCTACTAGGCACCATTGTAGGTACTAGGAATGTGGAAGTGAAAAAGACAAAATCCCTGTCCTCATGAAGCTTCTTTTGTACTGAGGGAAATATAAAAAAAACATAAAATATATTTTTAGATTGAGATAAATACTATGAGAAATAATAAATCAGTTTGGGATGACAGTCCTTGATGAAGTGGTGGTGTTAGAAATCATCTATTTTATCCAAAGTGATCATTTTAAAGAGTCCACATTCTCAAGTATAAAATGTTATTGATGATGAGGATCTGAAGATTTACTCTTAGGTGCCATGAACTTCTGCAAGTATGGGTCTACATGGAATCACAAAGATTAAAAGGTTTTTATAACTCACCTTGTTTAATTCCTCCATGTTAGATGACATTGAGAACAGGAATTCCAGTTGCCTTTACCCTAGTTTACAAAACTGACCAGGAGCAAGGCTGGCCCTCTGACCTGGGATTTCTAGTTCTCAGTCAAGCGTTCTTTGGCCATCTTGCATTCACTCTGTTTCTGCATGAATAAAAGAATGTGATTCAACTCCATGTATCCACAGCACTTCTTCTAATCTGACAGTCTTTAGGTCTTCATTTCAACTTCTCCGTTTTTCTTCATTGCTTTATTTAAATTTGCAATCCTTATCCATTGGTACATAGTTCTCCACAAGTCGCTTTCATTTTGGAACATTGCACAAGTCACTGCCTTTTGTTCCAGATTATTCTTTCAAGGATGTCCTCCTCCAGAACAAAGGGAAGGTTTGCTTTAGGCTTTGGAAGATAGTAAGAGTGTCATGCTTTCAACCAAAGGGTGTGTGGTCAGGTCCCTAAGCTCAAGATTCCTCTCTGGTAACACAACCCAAAGCTGAATGGAGAGTAGTGTCAGAGAGCCTCCTTCGCTATTTGTCTCTTGGGCAGGTCATGACTGCTAACATGACTACCTTTGCTCTCTGATGCCCAAAGCTCTCACTATCTGGTGCTGTCCTGTAGATGGGAAAGTCAGAAGCCTAAGTCTTAACGGCCCAAATTGTGGTGTTATGACTCCTTCACTAGCAGGGGTAGCTAATAAATCTCAACAAAATTTAGGGGCCTGAATTTTCACCAAGAAAAGGTTCCTGTTATTCTGTGGGTGATTCACACAGCTCAGTCCCTCTGGAAGTCAAAGTCTGTCTTCCCAGCTCTGGTCAATACCTTGATGGAGTTGTCTTTTTACCAACATTTGGGTTGTTGCCACTGGCTGGTGTGTTTGGTTTGCTATATAATTGGATAACTACAGGCAGGCAGGGCCTGGCTAGTTAAAATCTTTCTTTTGGGTCACAAACTCTGGAAACAGATTGAACTGTCTGGGTCACTGGTCTAGATGGCCACAGTAAGAGCCTATTCTCTGATGATACTAACTTGCTTTTCTCTCCCCAAAATGGTAAGTTGCATCATCAGGGTGATTGTAAATGACCTTCAAGGATTAAAAGAAACAGCAGCAGCAAATTACATAGCCCTCAGAGGGCAGTGAAGATCTCTCCAAATGAGAGTACTCTTTAGAGGGTGGTACAGTAGAGGTACACACTGGTACTGACTTACCGTGTGTACCCTGGGGGAAGTTGTTCCTATCGGGGGAATCATCATTTAGAAAAGGTGGTAGGAAACTGGTGCCTAGCTGTAGCTAAAGTGATTAAAGACACTCTCTTCATCCTGGAAATCATTCAGGTTAATCTCACCTCACTGGTCAGGGGGTTATGCATGGCAGAATTGCCCTGGACTTTCCCTTTGTACATGGCTTTATGCTTTGGGCAAAGTAGAGAAATCAACAAACCTTTGCAGAAATCCACCTGACTTTCTTCAGTAGACCTTTGTTGTTTGTGGAATTTGTTCATATGATTGAGTCTTGGGCATTGGGTGGCATGTTCTTGCCATTCTGTTGGTAGCAGCCTTAATAAAATGCTATATGAGACAAATTGAACATACTTGATAAATGGAGGAGTTGATATTTACTGGGAAATAATTCTACATGTGTGTCTCATATTTCTGTGCATCCTTTGAATGAAACACTGATAGCTTTTTATTCTGGACTATCTTTTTAAGGATGTCTGTATAGCTAACATCCATGGAAGAGTTTCAACCCATACAGCAAAGGGAGGCATGATTACTTCCAACATAAAAAATGTGATGTTCCCTCCTGAAGCAAGGCCAGGGAAGCTCAGTCTGTTATAAAAGATTTGGGTTTCCTAAGCTCAGAGTTCCTCTCCTATAACATAACCCACTGCATGTAGGCGTCATGTGGTCGCCTTCTCATCACCAGTGGTAATTCAGCCCTGAGGGAATGGTGCAGTCTAATCCTCTGTCTACTGCTTGTTGTGAGTAATAGAGTCCTTCGTTTTTGACTCAAGAGTCCTGTGACTTCTGCTAGCATCTGTGAATCTTTTCCAGGTTAATTTGTTGGCTTGCAAATAGGGTAAATTCTCAGACTCTCCACAGTTCTTGACAGTGCCCTCCCTATGACTTTTCTGTTTTATTTTTCTCTTTAGTATACATCATCATCCAATATACCTTATTTATATTTGACTTATTTTATCCTGTTAATTGTTTCTTTCCTCTAGCAGGGAGTTTTGTTTGTTTCATTCACTGCTGTGGCCCCAGTGCCTAGAATAGGGTGTGTCTATAGTTGATAGTTCACAAATCCTTTTGAGCAAATGAGTTTGCTGTATTTGCATCTTCAGCATCCACGCAGGTAGAAAGTAGCCAAATAAAGTATGCTGTGATCCAGCCTTGTGATTAATATTGTTCATAATATTTATGGGTGAACAGAGTAGTATATATGGATGTAAGCTGATATAGCTTCAAGTATGTGCAGAAAATTGCGCCATACAGCATGGACTCTTGCATCCTCTCCATTTCTCCTAAATAATTTATCTCTATAGCTCTTGTCTTATCTTTTTTATTATGTTTTGAAGGAAAAAGTTGGCTGACTACTTGGAATTAAACTTATCTGTGTTCTTGTTATCATCGCTGTCTGCCTCCTCTGGCCCCACTCCCAATATTCTAGTCCATCTTCTGTGTCTTCCTTTTTAGCTGTTTCCCTGCATTCTACCAAATGGCTATTTGTCTCTTGTCACTTGCTTTAAAATCATTTACAACTTTCTCATCTCTGTCACCACCTTGAACTTTTTATGTATTGCTCTTGCTATTTACCACTAATTTCTCAAAAAGGTGGTCTATGTCAGATGCCATTTCCTTTCTTAACATTGACATCATTTTCAACCTTAGCTGTTTGATTTCTTCACCCACCACCACCACAGAAAACGTGATTATTAATGATCTGAATTTACTAAATCCAGAAATCTCTTCTCATATTCCTTCTTCCTAAAATACTTCATAGCGATCTCAATTCCTACTTACCTACTAACTATTAAAATTTCTTTATCCTTCTGTTTCTACCACATGAAGTGATCTTGTGTTTATTTTCCTATATAATGATTGCTGTTTTTGGCATTTCTATTTTTCCTTATTTAATATCCTAAATACAGATATTTATTAATCCAACAAATATTTATTGAATGCTTAGGTATTCCAAGAATTAGCCTGTATTAGTGAACAGAATATCCAAAAATCACGAACTTACATTCTAACAAAGAGAGCTGGGCAACAATAAATATAATAAATTAATAAAAAATTACACATTATCTTAAAAGTCAATTAAAAAAGAAAATGCAAGCAGAATGAGAGGCATCTTGCATGTGGGTGCAGGTGCAGAAGGTCGGAAGCAGGAAGCACGGATCACACTGGGCCTCACTGAGAATGTACCTCACCAGGCGCTCAAGGGCTCATCTTTCTTTTTTTTCTCAACCTAATCTTTAAGGAGGTTATCCACTTTAAATTCTGTTACCAGCATCTCTGTGCTGGTGATTTCTCAGTTTGTGCCCCTCTACTACCTCTCCCGTGAGGTGTGGTCCTATTTAAATCTTAGTATTATGTATTGATTCAACGGAGTTTTAAGCACCTGCGCCAGGTGCTTTGGGGACTCTGCCAGGACTGCAAAAACAATCCAAAGATAAACAAATCAACTCCCTGCAATTTAGTGACCTCATGTAATAGGAGATACTGTGAATTATCAGCATCATTTTAGAATCACCAGGAAGGGCATTGATAGAAATACGGGAGTACTAAGAACAGCCATGGAACTGAGCCTTGGGGAGGGAGGCAGGGAGAGATTCCTGGAGAGGGTGACACTTCATTTGAGACTTAGTAGGAGATGTCCTAGGGTCTATCCCCAATGCCATGACCTTTAAAATTCCACCCCAGTTGAATAATAATAGTTTTTTATTTGACTCTCTTTTCCAGCCCAATAACCCAATAGCACTTTACTTATATTTTCTTTCATTTCTAGAAGCGACATATTATACTACAATGTATTATAGTCATCAATATGCTTTTCTCTCTACTAGATTGTAATGCCAAGTCTATGACTTACCCATCATGTACACACATAGAGTTTGTTTGTGGATTCAAATCCTACAGAGAAGTAGGTTAATGAACCAAATGGAAAATAAAAAATTAGCATGTGTTTTTGACTTATGTGTACGGAGATCCAAATGTGCTCAAAAGGGAGGAATCTTACACAATGTAGACAAGGGTATACGTTTCACATGAGGAATCTCAAGCACAGATTTTAAACTTTTCTCCTCGTTCAGTTCAGCTTCCTCAGACATTCCATCCTCACTTACCCAAGGAAACCACTCTTTTTGCTGAATCCTTGACTATTCCAGGGTGATATGGCAATTGTGAATTGCAGGTTAGGTTTCTCTAGGCCATACTCATGTCTAGGATAATTTCCATGAAAATTGCTGTGATTATATAGCTCTATTTTAACCGAGAAATTCCATGTCATGTAATAGTAGTCGTTATTCATAGTAGCTGAACATGAAAGTAATTCCATGCTGGCTTTACAAGTAGTATCAGTGACATAAGTGACTTACCTTAGAGACAAGTACTTAAGCATAAGTGATTTAAAAGGTAGGTTTTATTTGCATAAGAATGTGTGTAGAATGGCAACACTAAAAACAAACAACTAAAACTGTCAGCACCACCCCCACGCGTCACCCTGCCCCTCCCCCCTTACTGGAGCCTGCGCAGTGCTGTGGAGAAGTGTCGAGTGTGCTGAGGTATGAACTCCTGGCCTTCCCCAGGCTCGCCTTATGCCTGCCTGTAGCTCTCTGTACCTTCAGAGTACCAATGACCAGATCTTACTTTAAAGCCAGAATCTCAGGAGTCGGTATATCTAAGTCACAAGTTTGGTGAACTTAAGAGAGTAGGGAGAGAGGCATGTCATGATTTCTGTGACCACCTTGGTTTTTAGAAATTCATGTCATTTAGTGTGCTCATAAAATTCTCAGTTCTTGAAGTGACTGAGTCCATTTTTTGGTTCTTTAGTGTTGTTACCAGAAGTGTCAGATGGTATTAAGATATTAACAAATTAAGGAAATTTCTAGAGAGTGACATTATCTGATATTAGAGAGCTAATGTAATGTTGAGAAGCTTTGACTTCGGGTTCAGACGCAGCTGTATTTGAATCCCCAGTGGGCTCTGCACTAACAGGTACTGTGGACACAATTCCTCATTTCTCTGGGCTCTAGTGTGCTCATCTGGGAAATGGGGGCTTTAATAGGACCAACTTCATAAGGTTGTTTTGAGTATCATTTAAAGTGATGGTGCTTTAGCCCTGGCTGGTGTAGCTCAGTGGACTGAGCACAGGCCTGTGAAGCAAAGGGTTGCCGGTTTGATTCCCAGTCAGGGCACATGCCTGGGTAGCTAGCCAGGTCCCCAGTAGGGGACACATGAAAGGCAACCACGCATTGATGTTTCTCTCCCACTTTTTCTCCTTCCCTTCCCCTCTTTCTAAAAATAAATAAAAAAAAAATAAAGTGATGGTTCTTTAAAAAGTCCTTATCTTCTCAACATCATATATGGAAATATGTGTAGATGAAATCATATGAAGGTTAAGATTTACTTCAGAATAGTACAGATAAGAGAAACTGGGTGGGAATATAGAAATAAGTTTATTATTGGACATGAGTTCACAATTATAGAGCATGAGTTATGAGGTACATGGGAGTTCATGATACTATTTTATTTTAATATATTATTAAACATTTCCATAATAAAGTAGTTTAAAAAGATAAAAGATAATGAAACTGAAGCTTTTAGCACAGTGTTTGGCGCCCTGTATGTATTAAATAAATGAATCGTTGAAACGGTCATGTTCACAGAGTAACAGTTAGAATCATGGAAATGGTGACAAAGATCAATGTGTGTCAGCTTTAAAATGAATGGTTCAGCCCTGGCTGGTGTGGCTCAGTGGATTGAGCATGGGCCTGTGAATCAGGGGGTCGCCAGTTCGATTCCCAGTCGGGGCGCATGCCTGGGTTGCAGGCCGGGTCCCCGGTGGGGGACACATGGGAGGCAACCACACATTGATGTTTCTCTCCCACTCTTTCTCCTTCCTGTCCCCTCTCTAAAAATAAATAAATAAAATATTAAAAAAAAATAAAATGAATGGTTCTAACTTTGACAAGATGTTTTTTTAAAAAAACAAGATAACAATCCAGTGTGTCCCTGCTATTTTAACTGATTAAGATAGAAGGCTTTTGTTATTTATCACAAATCAATAAAGGACGTACTAGGAACTATTTTTTTTTCATCTTGCCATAACCAAGTCATCTAGTATGGGTAAAAGGAAAATCACCTAGGCGATTTCTGACTGTATGACACGATAGTAACAAAATTGAGAGCACCTGCAAAATCCTATGTAAACCAAGAACTATTTTTATTTGCTTAATTAGGAAAAAGAAATTCAATTAACTTCATGATTTGATTAGCACAACAATATTGAGATCTTAACGCTGTCAACAGAAATATCTGAACTACTGTTCATTTGTTAAAATCCATCTCTTGTTATGGGGCTGTGTGTAGCTCTGGCCAAACCCTGCTGCCTCCTGAGGCTTTTCAATATTGCAGGACCCGCTTCCCTCTCCCTCTCTGATTCTCCATAGAGCTCTTCAAACCCCTGAAATGACTGCCGAACCACGTGTTCCCCTGCCCTCATGGGATTTCCTGTAGTGCAGTAGATTTCTTCTCCTCTAAGACAAAAACTGACCCGTAAAACACATACTTCTTGTAGAATCTCACAAATCCTTCTTTTTGGAGATTTTCACTTTTTCTCACTGTCTGAAAGTCAAGCAAATCTCTGACACCCATGTTCTCCAGTGGGCCTGCCCCTTTCGGTGACTTCTGGAAATAATTATCTTTGCACTTCAGAGATGAAAGCTCGGTTAAATATGTGAGAGACCAAGCAGATGTGGCAGAACAGATTACGCTGCACATTGTCTCATGTCACAGCTGGACCACTGACGGGGAGCTTGCCCGCGATGGCGTCTTTCGGAGAAGTTAGCAAAGATGGCTGTTCGGAGGAAGAAAATTAACATCACTGTTATTGCACGATCTAGTAGTGAAGCCTAGGCTACAGGCATCCGAACGATGTGAGGCTATTTTTTTTTCTTTAAAAATTGATATAATTAAAACATGGATATGAAATAAAGCTCATAGGAATTAGACAGTGAGTATTTAGAAAACTCCCTTTGTCAGTATCCACAATCACACAGAAAGTAATTTTTAACTAAGAAACAATCATGCTGTTAGTTTAATAAGGAGTAGTATGTTCCATACTGTGCATATTTACTTCTCATCATCAGACTATTTTATTTTTATTATTGAGCCTATGAGACAGCATTTTTATATTTGTTTTTTAATTCTTTAAAGAAGATTTTTTATTCTTTAAATAATTACACAATTCAGGTAGTAACCTACAAATAGATATGCTGTATATTATTTAAATAACTTGATGTCTACAATGCTACAAGCTAATTTTTAAAAATATTTTTAAAATGTGACACAGAGGAGGGAAGCATTCCATAGATGCCCCTCACACAGCACACGTCAATCCTGCACTCTAATTCCTAGTTCACGATGGTTTCAATGAAATGAAATGAATCCTGTGTTTTCTTGAGACTGCAAAGAAGAGGGAAGAAACACGTGTAGTTCTTGACATCTAGGTGAGGCATCTCATTGTGGGGTTGGGGGACCTGTCGGCCTCTGTTCTGGATGGCACCACCACCTTGGATAAAAAGGCCAATCCAGAGCAGTGGAAGAAGTTCATGATGGGCCTTCAGAGGGTTAACGGACGGAGGATACAGCTCCCTTCTGATGGAAGATCAAGTTGGAAAAGAAAAAGGACCAGATGCCTGTGTGTGTTGGGTGTGCATGCATGCAAATGGATGGCAGGATTCATACTGGACTTGTCTACTGACCCCAGTTTGTTTCACTGCTCACATTAAAATAAACATTAATAACTTCTCGTGCTTGGCAGTTAAACCAGAAATGCACAAACAGTTTATGTTTTATTGATTTTTCTTTTAAATGGTTCACAGTGGGTGCTCACACATTTAATTTCCATTTTTAAAAGGAGCTCCCTTTCCACACGATTTGCAGGACCTGTCAGCACTTGAGGGTTCTGTGAGTGAGGGCTTTTTGCATTTTTTTAGATGAGTCATTTCACATTTACTCTCCCAGCTTTTCAGTTCTCTGCGCAGGCAGCGGCCCGCTTTGCTCTGTTTGATCACACCCTGACCATCCTGGAGACCCAGCGTTGCGCTAATGCTTTCATTGTAAAAATGTCTCAATATTTAGGAAAAATGTATGTTCCACGTTGGGCTCCTGTAAAACTTTGTCTTTACTGTCCTTTATTCAGTTTCTCCCTTATAATAGTTACTCATATGTTATTTTCTTTATGTTTCCTCATGGCTGACATTATTATATCCTCCTACAGAACTGATTGTCACTTTGTCACTTTAGCGGGTGATTGACCTGTATTTGTTGCCTAAATATAACAGAGAGAGAGAGAGAGAGAGAGAAGGAGAGAGAGAGAAGGAGAGAGAGAGAGAGAGAGAGAAGGAGAGAAAGAGAGAGAGAGAGAGAGAACACGGTCAATGTACTTTGGAGAACAGAAAGATGAACCTGTTCTCTGCTATTCCTATCAAAAAATTATAAAAAGATCAATAATCCAGAACAAAAATAATAACTAAATTTACTAGGGAATTAAAAGACATTTTTGAAGCATTTAATTACAGGATCAACCTTTAGCTACCTTTAACCAGTTTAAATGAGAATGAAGCCAGACTTGCCATGGAAGCTTCTTTACTACATAGTAAGTTGCATCTGCTCTGGAATACTTCTTAGCACTGAGACATTTACCATATCCAACAAGTAAACCGTTACGTTGTTAACAAATGTTTTAATGTTCTGTTATGAGAAACACTGTTCTCAACTCTTTTTTTGGCTTGTGGTTTGCCGGGCCGTTTGGGATACCCCTTTCCGGAACCCTAGACTCTCCGTGTCACGCCTTGTTTCCCAGATTTAGAAGCAGTCTTAGGAAGAGGTACAGAGAAAGAGAGGGACAGATTTGAAAAGTAAAAGATGTAAAAGTGATTAATTTTGGTGACCCAATGTATCAGGAACTGTGTAAAAATACTTTTTCTGGATAATTTTGTTTCTTCCTTTTTTCCTTTCATTTTCTTTGCATACCCACTTGATTTTCAAAATGCAAAACAATGTGACTAATGAAAGACCTAAGGAGCAGCATCTAAAAATGGGATTATGAGGTAAGATTTAGAACTTTTGGTAGATTATATAACACGTTCCCCGAATCTTACTCTATTCACTGATATCAAGCCAACATACTTTACTCAAAAATAAGCACATGATTCTGTATAGAAGCAAAAATATGCATATTTTTATGTATTTGAGATTTCAGTGAACTAACGTTTATTGAAATGAGAGTTGATTTTGACTGACATTTGGTTTGACTGGATTTTTCAATTAATCTTTTAAAGCAATTTGATGGACCACTGTGATGTTTGTAGGCACAGCACAAGGTAACTACAATAAAATGAGGGAACCCCCAAATCACTCTTTATAGTGGAAATATATCTGCATGTCCCACCCTGAGATGACTATATATTATATGATGTAAATTTAGGTGTTTTTTAAGCAGCTTTAACCTTTCTATGGGATTAAAATTTGGCCTGATAATTTTTAATTAGTTTGGACAATCTAAAATACTTTTATTTTTGTCTGAGTATATCACTATCAAGATATATATCTTACATAAAGATGTAAAAGCTTACTGCACTAATGTTCACCAGTCAAAATTAAGAAAGTAAACAAAATCAAAAAGCTACTCATAGAAGAAAATTTTCCCATCTCTCAATGTTTTATTTTAAATATACTTACATTACACTTGTACTCATTCTTCTATTTTAATATTTATTAATCATGGAAGATAGTTATAGCCAGATAATAATTCTGAGTTGTTGACAGAGATCTTTTTTTCTTACATTTACTGGATGTGTCCAAAATAATATTCTTTTTAAAAACTGAAACAATCTAACAATAATCAGAAGGGAAGGGAAAGGGGACAATGAGGGAAGGGTTTCAGGAACTACTGTAAAGGACACATGGACAAAACCAAGGGGGAGGGTGGAAGCAAGGGAGGGAGGGGGGTTTGGCTGGGGTGTGGGGGGAAAATGCAGACACTTGTAATTGAACAACAATAAAATAATTTTAAAAATTGAAACAATCAACATAGGAATATGATTGAAAATCACTTATATGACATCTCACCTACATAGATTAAGCTAAGTGATGATGAAAAATAAAATTTGTTTCATAAATTCTAAAAAATATAATAAACTTGTAAAGAATATTTTTTTCTCCTTGATTGTTTAACCTAAGACCATCATGGCTTTAAATTATATTAGGAGAGAGGGAAACTAAAATGGAAGAAGCTAAAGTTCTAGTTTTTAAACATATTTCAAACTCACGTGTACAATAGTTTTAATGATGACATTTAAAACCTGGATGTGGGCGTCTCATTTTTGCTTTTGTGCCAACTGAAAATATTTGTAGCCGCATCTGGGAGATGTAGGGAAGGTTCAGCCATTTGATTTATGAAGCCTACAAGTGGGTGTCTGGGACAGGGGCTTTTAATCCCCAGTAAAGTATTTGAATTCATAAACATCTCACAAAATCCTACTCACATATACAGAGAGCATATTTAATCAACATTGGTTTACGGAAAGAGGAGCAGAACAAAAGCAGTTATTGAATAATTAGGGCTCAAATGCTCAAAATTGGGCAATGTTATGGAGTTGTGATCCACTGTATTTTCTTGTCTGAACTCTCTTTTGTTTGAATTTGCTTTAAATTTTAGCCATAAAGGTAAGCATCTAACTTTGCTGAAGAACTTCTTGGGATATAAAATCGCATGGTCCTAGTAACTTTTAAACAAATTCCAAAGCCCAGCTCACCGGGATTTTTGTGTTTTATGGAGGCATATTTTCTAGGTAAAAAGTACCATTGCCATCAGATGCCTCACACACATCTAAGTGCCATCAGGGGTTATGCGTCAGCAGGTGAACAAACACATTTGTGCAAGGTGGGAGGATTTCTATGGATGAAGGCAACCATGTGGTCAGCTGGTGTATTCTTACAGGAATATTCCTAGGACACATTAAATATAAACTTGGGTGGGGGTGGGGCATCTAGGGTTGTAAGGGAATCAATTAGTAGCTGAGAATCAAATAAGGACGTTTGCATATGTGTGGAATCCAACCTAAGACCTTTATTTGGGTGGGAAAGAGAAGATAGGAAGAATAAGAGCACTTTGATAGGAGTTAATTCGACCAATGTCTAGGTGGCAGGTTAGCTCTTCAGTGTCCTTTCCTCTGCCTCTGATACTCTTTGAACTTTCCATCTGTCTTCATTCTCTGTTCTGGATGAGTAACCACACCAGCACAGGGCCTTGGTTTCCCACCTTTATTAGTCAGGAATTTCACTGTCCTTAATTCATCTGCCTTTGAACCTTGGGGTAGAGTGTGATGAGAATGGTCCCAGAATCCAGAAGAGGAGGGATCAGGGTTGATGTATGGTCTGTCCACTCCTTTCCTGCAAGACCTCGGGCAAGATACCTCTCTGAACTTGGTTCCTCATCATTAAATTGAAGATAATACTAATAACCTGTACCCCAGGGTCATTAGGGGTGGTCATCCGCCACAGAACGTATAGTGTTTAATTCACTAGTCTGGCACAAAGGATTGCTCTCTTAATGACGCTTTCTCTTCTCCTCACCCTGGAGCTGAAACATTGTGCCATTTTCTAAGTACCATGTCTTCCTCCTCTGGCTCAGAAGTGATTGTCCTGAGTGACCTATATGTCTACAGCTCCTCCTCTCCGTCTGGCAGCCTGCCCCTTTCGGACAACCTCACAGTCCTGGGTCACATTCTGCCTCATCTCGGTACCTGGCCTTCATGTGCATTCAGACATCTGTGCAGTCCGTGTGAACCTACTGCGAAGCCCTGGTCCAGAGGGCCTTGGATATCTGCCGCAGTAAGGAAGGAAAAGAAGAGGGTGGGGCCGAAAAGACTGGAGCAAGGAGAACAGACTTTAACAGGGCTCTATTAGTCTGCTAGAGCTGCTATGGCAAAGTCACAGAAGGGGAGGCTTAGACAACAGACATTTATTTCTTTAAATACCAGAGGCTAGAAGTCCGAGATTAAGGTGTTGGCAGGGTCTGAAGCTTCAGTCCTTGGCTTATATATAGCTGTCTTTTTCCAGGGTCTTCACATGGTCTTCCCTTTACGCCTGTGTCCTGATATCTTCTCACAACGACACCAGTCATATTGGATTGGGGCCACCCTCATGACCTCAATTAACCTCATTTAACTCTTTAAAGATCCCATTACCAAATAGAGTTACATTCTAAGGTACTGGGGTTAGGACTCCAACAACTAACACATGAATTTTGGGAGGATAAAATTCATCCCAGAACAGGAAGCAGAACACAAGGGAAGGGTTGGATCAGGGCCCCTTTGTAGAGGTGAAAGGCTGATCAACAAACTTAACTGAGGACAGTCTCCGCAGGTGTCTCAGCTAGAGAAATCATAATCCAGTATGCAAATAAGTGAAAAGCTAAGTGTCTCAAGAAATTGCCAGTGTGGGTTACATGTACAAAACACCGGAATCCAGTTTAAACTCTTCTTTCCCACTGTCAACCTTTTCCATGCAGGGTCATTTCCCTCCATACTCTTTCTCCTCTTTGCAAATTTTCTCAACCTCTACCCCAACACAACCCATACTATTTTTTCCTTTACTCTCTCTCACTTCCCTGCCTGGTCCTGTTGCTTTATTTTCTTCCTTTAGTGACTATTAGCCATATCCAATGTAATCAATGTGTTCTCTGTATCTTCCCCAGTTCTCTTTTGATTAGCATAATAAATGAGCCCTAGAACTAACTATGCTAAGGGTGAAGGGACAGAGATGAGACTTAAGGGGAAGGGGGGTTATAGGGGAAAATGGGGAAGGATTGTAAAGGAACATGTTTAAAGGACACATGGACAAAGCCAAAGGTGGGTAGGATTGAGAGTGGGAGGTGGGGATGGCAGGGGTGGTGGTGTGGGGAAAATGGAGACAACTGTAGTTGAACAACAAGAAAAAAAAAGATAAAGAAAAAAAAAGAGATGAGACTTAAGATTTCCAGGTTCTTCCTCTCCCATTGCAAGGGGCAGAGCAGATGTCATCCAATATTATTGATAAACAACTGTTTCGACCGCTGTTTGTGAATATTTGTACTTGATGCTGACTTGGTTGATAAATCTTCCTTGGGAGAGTCTGTCTCTGGATATAATCAAACTTATAACTACTGTAAAAGCCATTCCTATGTTCAAAGGAAAAACAGCTGTATTTGCTCTTCATTTGACTTCTTAGAAGAGGAAAATCTTAACATTTAAGTGAAAACAATTTAGGAAGGAAAGTAATACTTTGAGTTCAAATAATTACTTTCTTTTAAATTTTTATTAAAGCACAGATTATTTTGCCCTGAAATATAAACTGGAGACTTTGAAGATTATTTTTCTCACCCCAATCTGGCCTCTCTCCCAATGGCAAAAATATTAGCCACCCAAATTCTAGATTTCTACTGGCAGTTAAAGAAGCTTCCATTGGGTGTTTTTGCCAAATTATTAGGTAGCTCTAATTTTTATACAGATACATTTCATATTCACTAAAAATATTTTCTGCTAAACCTTGTACTTTGAATACATACTTTATGTAATGCTCATGTTACTATTTAGTACAGTTTTGGTAAAAAATATTCAACAGAATTTAAAAAATCAAAGCCATGTTGGAAGTCAATTGAGAATTTACTTATTGTTCATATTTTGATACTCACTGAAAACATCTTGTTATCCCAAGGTGATTAACACATACTTAGTGTTTCTAAAGAGTTACACATAGGTTGTATTGTAAAACGAACATGTCATTTTTTGGTAGCTGTTCAAAATTGAAGAAAAGAATGGGTTTATTTGTAAGATATATAAACATATTTTACTTGATCTTTACTATTATTTATACAAACCTAGAAAACACAACTAGTATCATATTGTAAGGGAATTCTTCTCTACCTTAGTAGACATTAATATCTTTTAGTTTAACAATACATGAGTACGTTTATAACAGAAAATGTATTTAAGACTATAACAGTGTTCATTGTATGCTAATTTTGATAATGCAATCATAGTTGAAAATTTAGTGAGAAGGTAATATCTTAGGTTTTGATAATGTACTAAATAACTTAATTCTAAAATTTTAATTATATTGACACTGATTATGTTGTTTATATGAGCAATTTGTGTGACTTATCTTCTCCACAAAATGATGCATGAGACTGTCAACATTAATTTGCTCTTCAAAATTATAACAGGAACCTAAACAAAAAGACAAACAAGCAAGCAAAATATAACCAAAGACATTGAAATAGAAAACAAGCTGACAGTAACCAGAGGGGAGAGGGGAGGGAATTTCAGGGGAAAAGGGGAAGGGGTCACAGGAACAAATATAAAGGACACACAGACAAAAACTAAGCGGGGTGGAAATGGGAGGGTGGTGGGGAGCACGGGGGGTGTGGAATGGGACGGGAATAAAAGACAGAAAACTGTACTTGAGCAACAACTAAAATTAAAAAAAAATAAAAAATAAAAAAATATTTTATTTTTTAAAAGCCTAGACTGTTTTTTAAAAATATTTTATTTATTTATCTTTAGAGGGGAAGGAAAGGAGAGAGAGAGAGAAATATCAATGTATGGTTGCCTCTCATGTGTCCCCTGCTTGGAACTGGCCTGCAACCCAGGCATGTGCCCTGATTGGGAATTGAACCGCAGTTGTTTGGCTCGCAGGCCAGTGCTCAACCCATTGAGCTACACCAGCCAGGGCTGCTGTTCAAAATTATTATATCTAACTAAATTCAGCTACTTGAGCAGTTGGTGTAATATTGTGATTTCTCATATACATTCTTTCTCAAAGCTCAACTTATTTTATATGGATTTAAAATTTTTATAGAAGAATTTATAAAGGTGATAAAGAGTAACTACAGTTTTAGAAATGAAAGGAACATAATGTTTGAGTTAAAGAGACAATGTAACTTAAAAATGTTGAGTCACTTTGGTATATCTAATTGTGGTAAAGTGCATAGAGAAGACTTTACCCCAAATCTGCAAATATTTGTTTTACCTAGTCACCACTCAGTCTTTCATTCTTTGTACATTGTTTGACTTGCTGAATTTTGACTTATACACACACACAAACACACACAATCTTAATACCATTAGATGTAACAATGTGTCAACACAGGGACATATTTGTTCATATTCACAGAAAAAAAAAAACCCTACCAAATTGTGTTTCTCACTGATATAGAATAAGGCATTTTCTTTTAATTTCCCTTATTTTCTTCCTCCCTCCCTCCTTTCCTACCTCTTTCCCTTTCTTTTCTTTCTTTCTTTCTTCTTTCTTTCTTTCTTTCTTTCTTTCTTTCTTTCTTTCTTTCTTTCTTTCTTTCTTT
>PVKM010014474.1:0-28980 GCA_004027735.1 Carollia perspicillata
TGAAGGGACAGGTAAACATTTAGACAGTAGACAGATAAAGTCACAAGAATGATAAATCCTTGAGCTTGGAGGGAGCTCTGTGTTTGCTCTCTGACATTTGTTTACTTGTGTCTGTGAGGATTTTGCAAGTGAGGCCCAGGGTGGGAGAATAACAGGTAATCCGTGTGCCACCAGCTACTGAGTGGGCTCTGGGTATTGAACATTGTGGACATTTTTTGGGCTAATACATTATTTTTGAAACTGCAATAGTTCTGTGAGAATTACTTTGCAAGTTTTGAAATAAGTTGTAGAAACTGCCAAGTGAAATTTTCTCTTTTACCCCACCTCCCTTCAAAGATTTAAAATGAGCCAAATTTAGTGCTAGTTTTGAAAGCACTTTCTCACTTTGTCTTAGGGATTGAGAATGAAGAAAATTAAGCATTATCTGCACTGGATCTTTGAATGTGGGTGAGAGGAAAAGCAAAACCCTGGGTTATTTTAATTAAGGAAGATAGCAGGGGATTGAGAGATGTTTGGTCATTAAGGGCTAACAAAGGCATTTGTTGTCAAGTTCCCCCTGGTGTCCTGGAGGAATCTGAGGCTCCCAATGATGATAACCTGATTTCATTTCATTTCTCTTCTCTTCTTTTCTTTTTTAAATGGCTGACTACTGTAATACTCACTTTATGGCGTATTCACAAAATAATATGCATTTTATAGGAAAGTATATTGACAAGTAGATAGACAGAAAGACAGACTCCGAAGGACGGAGAGAAATACAGAGGGACAGATAGAGAGAGTAAGGAGACAGAGACAAAGACTGAGAGGCAGAGACACAGTGACAGGGTCGGAGAGACTGAAAAACATAGACAGGTAGAGAGAGAGGTTTATGGTTTTCCTATGAATCTATGAATTAGGCCTTAGTGTGTTTTTATCATCCAGATGTATGGGAAGGCAATTATCTTTTTGTTAATGATTTGTAGTTGCATATATTTTGGTGAGAGACTAGGGTTGTACAGAATCTGTCTATCTGTATGATCTTTGACATCCCACGTATTCTCTAGTGGCTGTGTAAGGGTTGTGTTTATATCAGATCAAAATTGAATGGCGTTGTTCTATAGCTTTCTAATTGTTATTCTTTTTCATCTACCTGAGGTGTCTTGAATCAGGGCCTCCTTCAGCGTCAGTCATAGAGGGAGTAGGGGCCTCACTGCAGGGATGGAGCCACACGTGGAGAAGGATGAGGCCAAGTGGCTCGGGACAGAGTGGAGGACCTTTTGGAGGAGGTGAGTAAATGGAGGTGCAAGGCAGGTAGGCAGTTAGAAATGCCTTTCAAGAAGTCAACACCACAGTGGAGGAGATGGGGAGAGATTCTTCCCGGGCCACTTCAGGACAAATCTCCCATTCTAGTTTCTAAGTTAGAAGTTGGGAAAATGTGTACTTTCTATTTGGGCTAAGCTAGGTGCCCAGCTTAGAAGACCTGCCTTGGTTTCATTATTCCTCACCAGACCACCAAAGACCCACCAAAATTGTTGCTAAAGACCCAAAATATCACTGTATTTTCCCACTCTTTGTCCCAGAGCCCCAGGCATGCTTGGAGGGAGGAGAGGGAGGCTGAATCTTCATTTTGCCTTCACCAATTCTGTAATGTTTTAGATTTTCCACCTTGGGATTCCCAGTAAGATTTCCTTGGGGAAAAAAGAAAAGAGCCTGTCCATTAACAAAATGTTTGAAAAATTACTCATCTAATCTTGTCTCATTTTACAAATGAGGAAACTGTGACCCAGAGAGGTTAATTGACTAACCTGGGATTCCACGATTAATGGCGCAGATTGAGTTACAACTCTAATCTTTTGACCATCGGGGTACGGGTGGTGATTTAAAAAAAAAACTAGGATACAGAGAGGAAAGTATTGTATGCACTAAGTATAATTTTATTGTAAGTACAAGTGCTTATGTGGTAGTAATCACTTACATTTGTGTGTATTATCTATTCTGTAATAGTATAGTCGCATGAGATAAATTTTTTTTCTGATTTTATTATTATATAATAATTCTAAAGACCTATTTTGTTGGTTTGCTTCTTGTATAAAAATAGAACCAAGTTTAAATTTGTTTTAAATAATTTAGTTGAAAATTAAAATTTTAACCTAGCGACAAGCCTCTTCACATTTTACAGAACACTCCTTCAGAAACCGAAATAACTTGTGTTTGCTGACTTTTAAAGTTTGTAGGAATACTTACTTTTATCCATTTTCCCTTCTGTCTTGGAAGTCTAGCCTCATTTGATTATCCTCCAGTCAACTTTTAAATATTGTCCATCACCATTGTGCAGTAGCAATGCAGTGTTTCTCTTTAAATGAGAGTAAGATGCAATCACTACCAAGAGGGAAATAACACTTAGAGGTATCAGTAAATTAATATACAACTGTGGTAGTAAACTTGGAATTATTGCTGTTCTTCAGTTTCTTTATGTTTTACAGAAATGTAGTCAGTTCTTGGTGTTTCCTGGAAAGCACTGTCAAAACTTGAATGAGCCACCACCTTCCTAACATTGCCTTAGCTGTTGCAGTTACGAGTGTGAGCAGAACTTGCTCCCTGCCATCGGTAGTGTGTGCTGGAGTTCTACAAAGCATGTTCTGAGAACAAGGAGGAAGAGCGCTAGATTGGGTGGGGGGTGGAGGCGGGGAACGGAAAGACTTTGAGCAGGAATAAATATGTAAAGATCAGTTTTGAGGGACTGAGCTGGAGTGAACCAAAGAAGGAAAGGAAAGGCAAAAGGGGGGCCACATTTGAAGCCTGGAGCAACATTGGTGATTGACTGAGCCCACTCATGTAAGCCTCAACACTGCGGTTTTAATTCCCAGGTTGGGGAAATGTGGGTTGGAGGAACAGTGAGAATGTAACAGGGAGTGTCTTTCCCTCCAAATTCTGCATTCATGGTGGTGGGGTGGAGCGGGGAGGGAGGCCCTGTTGTCTCCTGTTGAATGAAGGTTGAGTTTGGTCAAAGTTCAAGGAAAGAGAATCGATGAATTTTCCACCTGACTGATCCTAAAAGTATCAGGTAAGTAGTTGCTCAGGAGATGGTTACTACATGTTGCATTAAGAGCTATGACCAGTCTCTGGAGAAACAGATCTTAATGACTCAACATCTTTTTGCTCTTTTCCTGGACTGAGATATTTGCACCCTTCCTTTATCTCTTTCACCACTTTGTGTCTAATCTGAGCACTGAAAGTCTACCTCTATCAATTTGCCTTCAAGTGAGCTGTGCTGTGGTGTCCGTGATTCCAAGGGCATCGGCTCATTCATTTTACCCATACTCTTTACTGAGTGCACTGTGTGCTGTGTGCTGGAGGTCTCAAAGGGACCAGGTTAGAAACCGTCCTTCTTCTAAAGGAGCTTGTGTTCCAGTAGGTGTGGAGTGTATGACTTTTAAAGTACGTAACTTACACCTTTCCTTTAAAAATGCCACTGGAAAAATGAGCAACTCTTTGCAGCACCATTTATAGTCCATTATCCTAAAAGATTAATGTGTAGTGAAGGTGTAAATGAATCAGTACCACGTGTGATCATTAATCCTTAGCCATTATCCATCACTGCACAATCAAACCTGCTTACTTGCCATCCTTGAATTCTTAGAGTGTATTAGATATTTTAGCAGCATAGCCACTGTTCCCTAAGCAATATGGCATTCAAAGGCCTTGAATTACTTTGTTTGGTTTTTGAGTTTTTTCTCATATATTTCTTAGTTGTTTGATACAACTAATGATTCGTGCCCACTTTCCTGATTTCTCTTTTTGGGTCTCATATTTTGTCACAAATGGTCTATAGTTACTAGTCAGGCCAATCTCTGCCTGGGTATTGAACACCCTATGATTCCTGCCAGATGTGTATCATCTTTCTCTTTTATAAGAGGAAGAGAATTTTCATTATTCTCAGCGGACACCAGTTTATTAGCTACTTACCATTTTGATAATTTGTATTAATTTCCTCCACAGCAGTGAACAGTCTGAGTTGCAATGAGAAAAATTTCACTTTACACCCCAAATTGCTTTTGTATATATATATTTCATATATTTCCTCTAATGATTTATTTTAAAAGTAACAGTGAAAAACCATAACAAGTTTTAAAAATGAAACTAATAATGGCTTTTATTATGGTATAGTGAAACCCTAGTGTAAAAAACCCTAGATTGTTATAAATTCTGTGAAGACCTATAGACTATAATTGTGATTCTTACATGTACAGTTTTATTGTTTTAAACACATGCTAAAAGCTTAAGGAACATTTAAGAGTAATTTTTATTAGCAAATTAATTTTTTAATTTCAATTTTATATTGTATTGGTTTCAAGTGCATAGCTTATTGGTCATATACTTTAAGTAGTGTTCCCCTCAATATTTCCAATACCCACCTGGCACCATACACAGATATTACAGTATTATTAACTATATTCCCTGTGTTTTACTTTATACCCTGAGACTATTTTGTAACTCCCAACCTGTATTTCCTCTTTTTTTTTTTAAAAAAGATTTTACTTATTTATTTCTAGATAGTGGAGAAGGGAAGGAGAAAGAGAGGGAGAGAAACATCAGTGTGTGGTTGCCTCTCACTCACCCTGCACTGGGGACCTGGCCCGCAACCCAGTCATGTGCCCTGACTGGGAACTGAACCCGTGAGCTTCTGGTTTGCAGGCCAGGACTGAATCCACTGGGCCACACCATCGGGGGCTCGATCTGTACTTCTTAATCCCTTCGCCTCTTCCAACCTGGCCCCCAGCCTCCCTTCCTTCTACCAGATAGTAACTGGTACTCAGAAAGTACTCAGTATTTTTGAACAACATAAAAATATCAAGAAAAAAAATGAGAATAGGATGAAGGAAGAGCAAAGTCCAAAGTTAAGTCTCTATATCAGACTAAAATGGATAAGTAAACAACTGAGTACTGGGTAATGGATTTTTTGTAATGACTTTCCTTTGTCCTGAAATTTAATAATCTGTGAATAGGTGTCTCTACATTAACAGTGAGAATCCTATCTAAGGTAGGAAGTAAACACATGTTCTGGCTTTCAGGTCAATTAGTGTGGTAGTCTTATTTTTTTCTAGGTTAAGGAAGCATATCTGTTCTGATGCAATGCCAACTAAATACATGATCTGATTGTTCCAGTTCTCCTGTGCCAAAAGCAAAAACAGGCTTTCCAGTGTTCATTACGAAATATCGAATGTATCTGGTGTTAGAGTGCCTTAGAAACAAGTCACTATTTAAAGCTTTCTAGGCAATTTGAATCAGGTTGCTGAGTTTTGAAAAGTCCTACAGCTGAGTTCAGAAGATCAAAGAATTTAGAAAGCCTGCATACTCTGGGCTATTTAAAAAAGACAGCATTCAAACCAATACGAGCTATCCTGAGAGCAGTGCAGATACAAATAATATGAGGATGGATTTTAAAGGAAAGGAAAGGGACAATGTCATGAGTATTTGCAAGATAGGGTAAGGATAAGCTCAGTTTATTGCCAAGAAATAGGTACAGTTTAGGAGAATTCTGTAAGGTAGGATCATTTCTTGGAATTTAGGGGAGACCCAGGAAAATCCACTGGATATCAAAGTCAAACATAGGCCTCTGCTAGAATTGTGCCCAAATCAGGGCCGTCCTGGACCCCTCTGGGCAGTCTATCTGGAGTGTCAAACCATAGCACCTGTGTCTGGCTTCTGGGTGAAAGGTCCAGAAGACAAAATCAGGGACCCTGTTCCAACATATACGGGGGTAGGAGTTACTGGTGAAAGCCTGTTTAAATTAAATTGGATCTTACATATGAACTGGCTCAACAATTTCTAAAACTTTTTTTCATCCCCAAAATACAATAATGTGTGAAAGAAATATGATAGTTATTTCATAAAAGAATAATTTTATCAGCTCAAAAATTAAAAGGTACTACCAAGTTTGCCTACAGGACAGGTACTTGGGAGCACATAGTAAATGTAGTAGGCTCATTGTTCAAGTTAAATGCCTGTAATTATGTGATAGCTATTTGTAGTTCCCACAAAATACCTTTTTCTCTGTATTCATTGCAGCTAGGGTTTTAATCTCTTTGCCAACCAGCAGTAACTGGTGGGAATAAAAAATAAAACAGAATCATGTAGATTTGCTTCATATTATTCTGTTACCCAATCTCCAAACTGCACTGAGACCAGCCAGATGGACAGCCAGCTGCAGCCACACAGGACCAAGGTCCCGAGGGACCTATACATGAAGCAGCCAGCACTGCTTGGGCCTGAAGCCAGTATATTCTGCCTCTGAACACCCCCAGCACGGTTCTGTCTGGGCCAGCATCACTCACACCCACCAGCCAGGACCTGAATGCTTTGTCTCAATCTGGGCACGTTAACAGAACCTGACTCTCTGCAGCCAGCTAGGAACATTTTCACCATTGTTTCCTCCTGACATGTGCCCTGTTCAAGCAGCCACTCTGTGAGGAGGCCACCTCAGCAATAGCAGAGGGGGAAGGCACTTGCACAGATGCCTTCCTACCCTCAGGGGAGCTGATGTACCAGAAAGGCTTGGAAAATGTATCATCCTTTCCGGAGGAATACTCCTTTAAGTGAGGGAGGAGGACCATATTTACAAATAGGCACCACCAGTAGGTTTCTTTTTCTTCACAACTCAAGAACATTTATCATTCCTATTTTATAAATTAATTGAAAGCAGAACTATCTCAACTGCTATTTTCCTCGTTTTCAAAGTGTGCTCCCTGGACCAGAAGCATCAGTATCGCCTGGGAACTTGTAAGAAATGCAGATTTTCCAGCTGTATCCAAGACCTACTGGGTGGGAGGGAGGTGGAGGTGCGCCCAGACATCTGTATTGTAGCAAAGCCCTCAGGGCATTCTACTGTGTGCTCAGGACTGAGGACTCCTATTTTATGTCTGTTGTTCATGTTTCTATAATAATACTGATATTTTCAAATTCGTGTGGTCAAAATTCGTATTTTCAAATTTATATCTGCAGAAGTTCCACCTTACCAGTGGCTCATTGTGCCCTGTGTTCTGTTTGTTACATCATGGGCTTGAAGGCTTCTGAAGGATGGGGCTTTTTGGCACTGGAGCCCGTGTCTCAGGCTTCAGGTTGTGTGCGCATTGTCTAATTTTTCTCTTTATTTATGGAAATCTTCAGATTCCAGCCATGTCGATCAGTTGATGAAACTTTTATATTACTTTGGCTCATAAGATCTGTAAACGACATTTTCCTTTGGTTTCTTAAGATCATTGTACTTAGCACAGTGGAATCTCAAGATATTCAAAAACATTTTAAAAAATTAAATGATAAAGTTCTTTTCTTGCTTGATGTGATTCTCTCTTCTTTCATAGTATTAAAACCTTATGATTTTGATGGATATTTAAAATAAAACCCAGTGGAATTTTGGATATCTCACTCAGCTTTGCCTGACTTACTGTCAGAATTTATGAGATCAGTCTAGCAGCATCTACACACACGCAAAAATGCACACACAATTGAAAAATTTCAAGTTCATATGCTGTGGGGGCCTATGTTAGAAATTGCCATTCCTAAAAGATGACTTTTGTTTGGATTAAATGAAAGGTATTTAAACTCCTTTCATTCCTTTGGGGATTTTCTTAGAGAAATGAATGAACATTAAGAACCACAAGAAAAAAGGAAATTGTTAACATTCACAATGGTTTGTATCGATAAGGGTTTCTAAATTAGGGAATGTTTGAAAAGTTATACTGCTTAAAGAGAAAATTCTGACTTCCATGTCTAACTAGTCTTTCATTCAACCTCCATTAATCAAATATTTAGTGAGGTCTGACCAGACAGGCAAGGTTCCAGGTGATTTGAGATATGTGAATGAACCAAAGAAGCGAAGACATAAAATAAGCAATAAACGACTCATTAGTAGTTTATACCATAATCCAGAAGAGACTAAATTCTATGGAAAGAGGAAACAGTAGAGATGGCTAGTGACGGAGGAAAGGAGACAGTAGATACCACTTTAAATAACATGGTCTCTGAAGGCCTCCTTGATCCTGGGTCATTTGAGCAAAAATTTGAAGGAAGGGAGGGATTTAGTTATGTGGAGGTCTGAAGGAGGGGCTTCCAGGCAGCGGGAGGAACTAGAGCAGAGGCGTGGTTGAGGATGTCCACTGTGCGGGACAGAAGGATGAGAGGGGAGAGTTCTAATTGGGGCCAAATCAAATAGGGCATGGCAGCCCTTTCTGTGGGCTTTGGCTTTTCCTAGGAGGAAACTAGGGAGCCACGGTGGGTATTGGACAGAGGAGTAATGTGATCTTACATGTTTTCCAAGGTTCAAGTGTTTTGAATAGACTCTAGCAGGGGGTGTATTGGATCTATAAAGTGCAATAACCCAGGGGAGAGATAATGGCTTGGGCTCCGGTTGTAGCAATGGAAGTGGCGAGCAGCAGGTAGGTGCTAGAGAGCCTTTGATGGTAGACCCTGGAGCATTTTTGACAGATTAGATGTGCCCTGTGGTGTTTTATTTACAAGAGAAATTTAGTTTGGTGATATTTTTCCAACTCATTTTATTGAAGGTAATTCCAGATTTAAGTCAAATTTCCAGCTTTTCATACGAAAGGTTCAACTTCCAGTGTGTGTGTATTAGTTTGGTAGGGCTACCATAACAATGCTTCAGACAGAGTGGTCTAAACATCAGAAATGTATTTACTCACACTTCTGGATGCTAGAAGTCTGCTGGGTGTTGGCAGGGTTGCTTCTTCTGAGGCCTCCCTTTGGCTTGTAGACGCCGTCTCCTCCTGTTTTCATGTGGCCTTTCCTCCTTCTCTGTCCGCGTTCTAATCTCTTCAGGGTGTCAGTCAGATTGAATTATGGCCCACTTATATGACTTCACCTTACCTTAATTACTTGTTAGATGCCCTATTTCCAAATACGAACACATTTTAAGGCCCCAGTGGTTAGGACTTCAATATATGGCACTTGGGAGGCACAGTTCAGCCCATCAGAGTGTGTAATTGTACATTTTACTCACTTGAATATTGTCATTTTACTCTGGGTTGTGAACGTCAGGCACGGCGTTTGTGATATGCAACCCAGGGTCAGATCCAAAGACCCTAACAAAGCCTACTCATTTTTCACAATGAGATCATCATTTAAAACTCACTTTTTTCTTAGCAATACTTAGAAGCATCTCAGACCTGAATTGTCATGACTCAGTTTAAACATAGGCAAGATGCTTTCCATTTGTACATGTGATTCACGGTATACCAATAACTGGGGAGAATATTGCATTAGAATTAATTTTTCCTCTTATATTTTTCCAATTTTTTCCAAGAGATGTACCTGCTTATTATTGAAAAAGCCTCTGCGGTGACAGTGATATATGCTATGGAAAGGGCGCACCTCCCGTAATCTCACCCAACGGTTTGCTGAGGGACCTAGATGCCATAGGGATGAGGCAGTTGCTGACATTTCATTTCAGAAATGAAATTTCTACCTGCTGACATTTCATTCCAGAACCCCCCCGCAGTTTAATCACAGGGTGTTACGGGGATTGCTCGGACGGCCTGTCCTCACTCCCCAACCAGAGTGTGATCAGTTTGGGTTTTGGCCCAGGCTGATGGCGTTCTGAGAGCCTAGAAAAGCACACCCTCTCAGCCTCTGCCTGACCAGTAATGCCCCACAATCCCGAGAAAGGCCCTGCTGCATCAGGTAGGGCGCCTCTTGGAGCTCAGTCTGATGGTTGCCAGCTCCCCTTTGACCCCACAACCTCTCTGCTCCTGACGGGAGAATTTGATGCCCTTCAAAATATAGGATGTATTGATCTGTTTTCTATTCAATAAATGCCAAAGCCCTGCCAGCTAATGTGAGCTCAGAAGGTTAAATATGAGTTTGGAGAGAATTAACAGCTGCCCACAGATATTTTATGGGTGGTTTGAAATGCAGCTACAGAGGAGGAGAAAGCTCAGGGTAGGTTTCTGAGTGCACGTATGCACCTCGCCAGCATAAGTTCTGTCTTTTGTGTTTCACCCTGTGTCTTTTCTAGACATTGTCATCCCTAGAAAGTGGGTGAGACTGGGAGGAAAACAGAACATCTCAATGATAGGAAAACAGTTCTTTTTAATTTGCTTTTCTGGTTTATACATGCATTAGTCAGCTTGTCATTCTCCCTTTGTGCCCAAGAAAATGGTGGAGGGAAGGAGAGAGAGATTGAGAGAGAGGGAGAAATGCAGAATTTAAACTTCTTGGGATAAAAGCACCAAGAATTTGGCAATATGTTAGTAAGTGACATATTTAGTAAGTTCTTTGTCATTTGATCTTTGGGCTTTTTCTTCCTCTTGCCTTTTATGTAGTGTGGGCAGTAAAAATAGCTCTGTTGGCATTCATTTTGAGTCTGGTTTTATTCCTTTGTCTTCTATGTGGTGGTAAGCTGGAGTATGCTTGAATTTATAGGAAATACTCTGGGGTAACACTTACTGTCTACCCTTGGAATATTTTCTTACAAATAACATTTGTGTGAATTTGCACTAAACTGATTTACATTAAGGTGTATTTTTGCTGATCATGTCAGGCTCAGGAAACCTGGCTTCGAAACTGTAATTCGTACTAGTCATATGACTAGAAATCATGTTACATCACCTCTTTCACTTCATACTTTTCATATGTGTAAAGTGTTGATGATCACATGACCTGACCTTTCACAGTATTGTTTGGAGTGTTTTAAGAAAAACAAATGACGTAGTGCTTTGCAAACTAAAAACTCCACCAGCAATTCCTTATTAATTTTGAAATACTTCTACATATATTTAAACACCACCAATAAGAGAGTCTTGTTTAAGAAAAGGTTCTAAGTTTGGAGCTCTCCTTGGAAAAAATGAAGGGAACCTTCCTTCCTCCCTCCCTCCCTCTCTCCTTCCCTCCCTGCCTTCCTTCATTTTTCTTTCTTTCTTTTCTTCTCATTTAGGCTATTAGTCCTGAAAACAGACTAAAAATGTAGAGGAAATTTTTCTAAATAGGCATATGTCTAAGCAGCCACCTGAGCAATGTATCTTTGATTTTTTTAGGCTGCTGTAATTGATTTATGCCTGTGTGAAGTTTGTGTGCAGATGTGGTATTAGCTCATAACTACATTTAAAAAGTGTGAATTATATAGGTAATTAAAGATTGTGAGACTCAAAGGTGATGCTGTCCCAGGAGTACAGTTTTTTAGGCTCAGGTTTCTGTGATGTGTGCTAGCTCCCAGAATTAGGTAAGAACGGCACGCCGCACCTCATCAGTCCCCCTGTTAAAGTAGTGTGGAGGTTCTCAGAAACCTCTACTGGTTTTCATTTCAGGTTACAAAATGAAAAATGAAACACCACGTGCTCAGATGAAAATATCTAATAACATATGATGTGACGCAGGCAATAGAAAGTATTTTGCGGTACTCCGACTTCTTTTAGAGGGTGGGGCAGGAATAATGGTCTGGGAGTATTATGGATTCTCAACAATGACTAATCTATTTATGATAGCGAGTATGGATTCTACCAGTGTGCTTCCTGAACAAATGCTCAGCTTTCTTCAGATCCAGAGAACACAGTACTGTAGAAATTAGAAGAGTGAGGAAGCATATTTATTTTGTAGATGAATGACATTAATTGCAGATGCAGTGAGCAGAACTGGATCAAGAAGCTATATTTGTTTTCCTAGCTGATAATAATTTACTTGGTTTTTGGAATGTCTGAGAGTTCAAAAATATCTTTGAATACACTGCTTTGTAGTTACAACCTCGCTCCATCACTTATTAGCTGTGACACTTTGGGAGGGTTGCTTAGTCTCTCTGACCCCAGTTTCTTTCTCAAAGTGAGAGTAGGGCTGTTGTGGGGTTCCCACAAATTATTGCAATTTCAAGTACCATATCAGAAAATCATAAATACATTAAGTGCTAACTATTATTGACAAACTTTAGAAAAATAATCAAAGCAAGGAAATCTCATGTACGAAAATCCTTGTAAAGCCAGAATGAAAACATTGTGTTTAAAGTCTTTTGTTTGGCATTTGTGTTATAGTATTTGGCACAATTATTGTTATGTTAGTAGAATTGCTAGAACAAAGGGTTTTGTGCTGGGTGAACCCAGGGTTCATTTTCATGAACCTTACATCATAACTTTCACTTTTATTTGCAGAGGGAAAATGAAATACAACAGTGGGAACGATGAAAAATAATACTGATTTGTAACAATTAGTCTTGAAATTTTACATATATGCTGAGCAAGGTAGGCAATCCTGGTTAGTCAATTCATTTTCAAGACACAACCTCTGCTATTGCTCTTCTGTTATTTATACCATATATGTAATACCTGGCAGGTAACCATGCCCCTTGGTGCCTCTATGTGAGAGATGGGCCACTTCTGGTGATATCCCACTCTCTCCTATCAGATATACCTGTTTCTTTTATTTTTCCTTTTACCCTTCTCCTGCTCACCATTTCCTTGTATCAGACTCTTTATTTTCTTTGATTTTTTCCCTCCTCTCTGTCACATCTAAATTTTGCCAAAAGAAGCTGCATGCTCTGGGGGTTTTGACTTCGTAGTGACAGAATGATGAGATCAGTAACACGTTAGGAGAGTGTGCTTTACTAAACAAAGGAAGGATAGCATAACTTGACTTCTCAAAATGTTAGAGTCATTGCACACACTTTTTGTTTGAATGAACTGTGGTTTCCAGTAATGGCTGAGATTAAAGTTCTAGTACAAATAGAATGCATTTGCTTTTGTACTTATTCTTGACAGAATGTTAATACAGCAAGGGGTAGCTTGACCTAAGAAAAGGACTCCAAAAAGAAAAGTAGCAGTGGGTTCTATTTCTGTTGCTCTGTGATAATGCACTTCTCACTGTTCTTTGGGAAAATGAGTGGAGGTCATTTTCCCAAACAAAATGGGAAATTACAACCAATAGGCATAGTTATGATAAAACAAAGGAGGAAGTAACTGTGTTTCAAAACAATGGCACTGACAGTAGATGAATTCATACACAGGTTAGCATTTCTGAGTGTGCAAGTGGTGCTGTGAGTGAGGAACAGAGTGTACTGCGTTAGGCTGAGCTCCACAGTGCGGAGCAGGGGACTTGGTGTCCAGGGAATAAGTCATGTGCCTAGGTATAAAAGGACTGGTAAGAAAAGGAAGCCATTGTCAAAGAACAAGACTAGGGTTCAACCAGTTGTGAGAACAGATCAACTTCTCTCCAAGTTTTGTTTTGGTAGTGAATAAAACCCTAGACATTGCCATGAAGCCATCTTGTTGTGATGAATTATCTTCCTCTGCTTAGCTTATAGTAGTTTTATGGGAAACTTCATTCCCTAGTTGGACTGGCAGACTATCCCTCATGTGCTACTTCTTCAAGTTGTATAGTAACTGTGTGTTTTCCCTGTTTTTTCTTCTTTAGTCAAAGCATGTTTATGTGGCCTTGGTAACTTCAACCTTTTGGGTTGATGTCTCCCTCATTGGCTTTAAACTTCAACTAGCATTTCTGTCTGTTACAGAATCTAAGACTTATATTCTAGAAAAATTCTCTAATTGTAACTTGGCTACTTCCCATGACTCTTAAAAGAATATGGAAATTGATGAAGTTGCTGGAAAAATGTACCATCTTACTTTTTAGAATTGGGACGTGGTTGTTATCTACACCCCAGCTAGTGTATGTGGAACCCTGGATAAACATTATTTTGTAAGTGTCCTATTTATATAATCAATTTCATTTAAAAATGCTTAGCATAATTTGTGAACACCTATGAGGCATAGTGATTTATCACTAAAGATTTAGAATAATGGGTAGAGAAGAGGTACTGATGCAATTATTTATTGTCCTATCAGAACGCTTTATTCTTCCTAGTATCCAGACACCATCTGTTTCCGTTTAGATCCAGGAATCATCTCTTCATATTCTTCATTGTTGAATGTGCTGCTACTGGGTAATTTCATTCATCCCATTGTGAGAAAAAGGTAACAATGCTCTTATTATTCGAATCCTATAGCTCATCAGAAACTGTCTGGGTTGAAACAGTATGGCTCTTCTTGACTTAAAGTGCCCTAATGCTGTTTGTTTCATGCTGGTTATATCATTATTTATGATGGTCCATCATTTGTCCTGCTGTGGTGAGTACTATCTTCTGATGGCTCTTTCAAATGTTGTTCCTGCACTTCTTTGAAGATGACCACAAATACATATAGCATACAGGAAAAAGTAAACAACAATTTATTTTAGGGTCATGTTAAATTTATCACCTGGAAGTTTATGGTGTAAATATACAGAACACAGTTTCCAACTCTGTCTTCTCTTGAACTCTTCAGGTTGTAATCACAACATCCCTAAAATGTGAGCTCTCTCTGTGTTGATTGCACCTCTGGTTTCTACCCACCATCACCAGTGGGACAGAGAGGGGACAGGTCTGTAAAAAGAGTAAGAAGAGTGATCCCATTCATGCAAGGAATCCCTGACTTTCATCTGACTTGACTTAACCCAGGGCAGCACAGTCACTGTCACTGCATCAATTGGAGGCAGAGAGCACATTGATGGTACAGAACAAGGGTCTAGAAAGCCCTTGGAAAAGATAGATGAGGCCATCCCTGAGGACTGTATTACATGTGGTACAAAGCCTATGGAGAGATGAAGTCCCACTGGCATCCTGCCCTGGATGCCAGTGGGATGGGGATGAGAAGAATCTGCACAGGGAAAATGACACCTCTCACTTTGGGTTCTGTAGCCCAGAGGCATCACCATAATGGGAGTGTGATGAGTGAGTGAGGATGCAGGAGACCACCCATGCAACTCAGATTCAAAGGTTGGCTGCGGACTGTTGGGAACTCAGAGTCTTGAATTCATTTAATGCCACAGTGAGTGAGAATCACTCAAAATCAAAGTGTCAGCATCTTTCTAGTAGTCCAATCTTATGCCATCCCATGAAAGCAACACTGCGTCTATCAGCAGAATTGATAAACTCACCAGGCTGCTGCAACCCAGCTCCAGGGCCCTAGGATGACCCCGCAGGTATAAGTTCTGGAGCTTTTGGGGGCACTGGGTCAACCCCATGCACAAGGTAGAGGGTTGGAGAGAACCATAAAGAGTAAAAATAAAGACTGGATACATGTGGCTCTCCCCAGGCTCAGGGAACTGGCCCAGACAGCACTACCCCTGTGCTGAGGCCCAGGAACCAGAGGGGTGGGTGTGGAGAGTCCAAGGACATTTCCTGGCCTTCACAGGGAAATTTGAGGCCCCTGAAGCAGGAGAACCCACGCAAGAGCCCAGCTTATCTGGGTCTGAAGTTTGCATTGTCTTACATTTGTTTCCTGTGGCAAAAAGGAGGAAACAGAATAGAACACAGGGTAGATATGGCGGACATCAGGTAAATATGAACTGTTCTTACTGGTCTGAGTCCTGAGAAGGGATACCCATGGGTTGAGTCCTATTCAAGAAACTGAAAGCATTTCACCAAATAATTTAATCAATATAAACAACAATGATGACAAAAAGAGCTCTTATGATGAAGTCTCAACAAATTTGCCTGTAGGGAAAAATGCTATAAATGACATTATTAGGTCAATTGACAAAATTAGAATATGGTTGGTAGATTAGATAAAATTTATTGTGTCAATATAAATGTGTGAAGTTGATAGCTACACAGTGATTATATAAAAGAGTATTCTCTTTTATATAAAGAGGATACTTTAACAGGAAGTACACTCTGAAGTATTTAGGGGTAAAGAACTATATTCAGAAAAAAATCTTCCAGCTTCTTCTTTCAAGGGCATTGATCCCATTCATGAGGGCCCCACATCATAGCCCAATTACCTCCAAATACCATCTCACTGGCATTAAAGTTTCAATATATGAATTTTTAGTGGAATACAAATACTCATTATATTATCTACTTATCTGTCTGTCTATGATCCATCTATGATTTCTCTCTCTCTATATATATACATACATATCATCTCATATCATATATATGTGTATATATGTATATCAGCTGTCACCCATCTATCTGCTTATCATCTATTTCTCTATGATCTGTGGCAAATAACAGGCATTTGGAGTAAACTTTTCCTTCCATGGGGTAATGTATGTGGCTCAGTGTACCTAGTTAACTGCCAGCAGCAGGGACACTGGGTTTACATAAATAAATCCCCAGACAAACATGTCCAGAAAGGAAACACATGGGCAGATCTTGGAGACATTGGTGTTGGCTACAGTCTAACACTAGCCCATGGCCAAAATGTCCTTTCACAAAGACCCAATTTCCTTGCATGTGGCCATTCAGCTTTGGGCCCATGGCCGTGGCTAAGCCCACTCTCCCTGCAGCCTTTTGTAGAGAAGTCCTACAGTTCTTTCTCTCTTGGCACTTTCCTCATGGGTTCCTGGCCATGACTTTCTCCCAAATGGGGCAAACTTTTAACAACCTTGGTCCTATTTTTATTTTTGTAACTTTGAAATTATTTTCAAACAGGGCATTTAAAATACAGCCATGATATAATGTATTAAATCTGGTAAAATTAACTGATAACAATGTTTCCTTTCTTTCCATTACTTCTTTCATTTTTCTCCCTCCTCCCTTCCTTCTTTCTACCTTTTCCTCCTCCTGTCCCTTTCTCCCCCTTCCTTCTGTATCATACAGATGAAGAAGAATACATTTAGGGACCTTTTGACTTATTGGCATGTTCTACAGATTAAAATAATTTAAGATTAAAGAACTAAAGGAAATCATTGGCTAGACCCAGTATGGTTTCTTTCCCTAGGAGAAATGGCAACTGAGATGCAAAGTGAGGGGAGGTGGTCCAGAACTTTTCTTTGAGTACCTGTAGCTGATGAGTAAATTGTGTAGAGCTTGAGTAAAATTAATAATAACGATGGCTATTTTTTTTTTAAATTTGAAGGAAAATCTCTTTCAGGAGCATAATGGTTAATAATGGGGTTTCTGGAGAAAGAGAACCTTTGGAATAAACTGGGTTTAAACCCAAACTTTTCCATTTAGCACCTGATGCTCTTGGGCAAGTTGTTTAACATTTTTGTGCTTCAAATTCCTCATCTGTAAATGGGAATAATAACAGTGAGGAATACCTTTGGCTGTAAGTGACAGAATTGTGATTTATAGCAAAGAGAAGTCCAAGGAGGTGGTGCTGCTAATCAGTAGTGTCAGAGAAATGAGATTCTCTCTATCCTTTGTTTTGGCCTCATTTTCTGTGTGGTTCCTCTTTCCGTGTAGGAAGAGGGGGGAAAGAACCTGGAGTGGGAGGGATTTTAGCCAAGTCTGCCCTTTTATCAGAAAATCAAAAACTTTTCTCATAGTTTCAATAAGCAGAATTTCACTTATGTTTCATGGGCCTGATTTATATCTCATGGCCACACTTGCTTGAGTTTGGGAAGAAAAGTGGATTATAGATAGAGTTTGAATAATTCAACCAAGAGAGTCTGTTATAGTGTCTTACAGGGTTGTTTTAAATATTAAATGAGCTAAAGGCTATAAAAATCCATAGCAAGTGCTTCAATGTTAGATATTATTAGTCTCATTTTTGTTACTATTAGAAGTTGTAGTAATTTTGTCATATGTCACTAGTTTTGAAATAATTTTGAGAGGCCCATGGAAACGGGAGAAAGGAAGTCAGTGATTCATTTCCCAGTTCCATTCTGGTTCGATCTCTTTGTACACCAGGTGGAACTGTGGGACATGCTTTTATTGAGATGGACTTCGCAGATTTCAAAGAGACCAATGGGGTCCCCGAGGATCAGAGACCAGGTGGCAGCACTTACTTCCTTATCTTCTATCACAATGGTATATGCAGGATGGTCAGTTTTCTCATTGGTATTTTTCATGCTGATGGGCTGTGTTGACTTTGTTGGAATGCGCTCAGACTGAACACAACAATCTTTGCCTTGTTAGTGTCGGCGGGTCACGTTGCCACTCTGGTCCACAGTGGAGATGGTTAGTCTGGGCACTGGGGCTCCACATCACAAGTCCAACCCAGTTTTGTCGGTGGATCTTTTCCAGGTTGCTAGCCTGGTGCTTTTCAAAATGAGCTGAGTAGCTGTTTGGAACTTGTCTCTGCTGACTCCACTGGGCTCAGTTTCAAATCTCTCCTAATCCACTAATGAACCTTTATTAAAGTGGGAGAGAGGTTGAATCAGTATTTGGACATGTTTTAAAGTAAAGCTGGAGAGTGAAAAGATCAAAAGATCAGTAAAAGAACACTTGATCTCTCCACTCCTTATTCACTTTCTTTAAAGATGATTTTTTTTTAGAAATGTCAATATTAGTGGGTTAATTTTCAATAGTCTGTAATTTTGTTTGATTTTAATTTTGTTGCCTGTTGTTTTTCAAGGCAGCATAGGAAGAGATTCTCATTTAGCAACCCCTCCCCCCACTTTTTTTTTTGTGATTTAAATTTCAGGTTGAACAGGTCAAATGCCTGTGAGGATTTAAATGATTAAGCAGGCAATGAAATGTCAACCTTTTAGGATTCTGAAAAAGTATCCGCTGGATCAAACAGTAATTACAAAGCACCCCGATGGGCATTACTTCCTGCCACTCCCCCACCCCACAACTCTTCTGCTTACCCACTCAAGGCTCCCTGTGTCTAGGACATACTGAGTCCATAATGGCTTGTGGTGAACTACAAAGGAACCATCATGTACTTTTAAAAAATGTCCATTTATCCTTAAAGTTCCAGATCAAGAAAGAGATGACTTCTAGATATGCAATTTCTGACACCAGCCAGCCTTTATTCTGAAATGTCTTTTGTTTTTTATTTTTCTACAATTGTTGACCACTTCTGCTGGTTACTTATTCACTCAAACACTGAGCAAGCAATTTTCTGGTAGACCTAGAGGATGTACTGATGAATGTTTCAAAAGTTCTGGTCCCTAGAGGACTTGCATTTTGCCAAATAATTTATTTCATAAGAGAAAGCCATAACTCTAGTCACTAAATTAAAAGAGAAAACCTTAATTAAGCATAATATAGTGCATCCGACTTGTTTTTGTCAGTTCCCATTTCTTCATTAACTTCTTAATTGGGACAAAAAAATGGTCATTACAAAAATCTATTCTCAGCTTTAGCTCTCAGCTCTGTCTTCCCTTCCTGACCTTCCTTGGCACATGCGGAAAACTGGAGGCGATGTAGAATGGCTTGGCTAGGCCCTGAGGCATTCTGGGTCCTAGCTTGCAACCCATAACCTATGTTTTTCATTAAAACAGTTGAACTGAGTGTAGAGATATTTAAAAATTAAAAAAAAAGGAAGACAGCTCAAACAACCTACCTAATCACTGAAGTATTTAATATGACAGGATCTGCAGTGCACGGGAGCAGGAAGACCGCCGGGTCCGCGGTTCTGGGGCTGGAGTGTGCCCTGAGCGTACATGCATCTGCTCTGTTTTGGTTTCACTTCACTTCAGCTATTTGATTTGGTGTATGCACACACTGTGTGCACATTTTTATGAGCCTTGGGACAATTTATTGCCAAGCTTGCTCGAACTCTAAAATATGCTTCTAGTCTCAGGAACCACAGATTATTTACCAAATAGGCAAGGAAATGGAGGTCATGGAGCTCATTTCTTACATAATTTTAAACTTCCTTTTTGAGTACTGACAACTCCCAGCAGTCAGAGTGCTGTGTTCTTTAGGCAGATCCAATAATGGGGAGGAAATGATCAGAGGGGGTGAAAGTGGCTAACTGCCCCGCTGCTCTACGTGCTTGCTTTGGATGCTACATGCCAGGAATCAAAGACGGAATAGTGGAAGGCGCGTATAAAACAATCCTCCCTTGCCTATTTCATTGTGTTCATACAGAGTTAAGCAGGAAATACTGAAAAAAAAAAACCCTCTGCCACATGGCAGCAAAATTATTTCAGGCATAAAAAAGTAAATATTAAACTAAAACAGTAAAATGAACAATCATTAAAATGAAATTAGAAACCAGTATTGAAAGTAAATCTTTCAAATGCTAACTGGTGTCAGTTTCCTCTTAGCTATTTTATGGGTGACTATGTGTAACTAACAAATACTTACATTCAACAGAAAATGAGCAACGATGAAAAAGTAACTCAATAAAACATATAAGAAAAGAAGTAATAACCTCAGCCAGTGAAGAGGATAAAGAGGGAGGGGAAGATAGCTCCTAGGTCTCTAGCTTGGAAAGATAACTCAGTTGGGTGATGTGGGGAGATGGTTGGTTTGAAAGTTAGGGACTTCAGGACTTTCTTAATAGATTGCAAAATTCTTTTGTGTAGGTTTACTTAAGATAGATGGCACATGGGTCAACCAAAGAGGTTAGGGCAAAATGTCACCGTATTAGTTTTAGAACCTTTCTGTTCCAAAATGTACCTTTTCTTTTGTCTCCAAGGGGCAGGGGAATGAGAAGTACCAGGTGGTGATGGATCACTTACCTTGGGGATTTCCATTGTTTGAAGAAAATTGCTTCGAGCGTCAGAGCAGAGAGCTCTTTTGGAGGGTCTCTGTGTTGTGAATTGATTGCTTGGAGCCCAGAGACACCAGACATTTTCATGACACCAGCAGGATTTAATTAATCAAGGTATACAGTCCAGAATAACAAACTGAGCTTAGTTATAATTGCAGGTACAAAGAAAAAGTGTGCCAGAGAACCCTGCTCTAAGAATATTATGAGTTTTAAAATTCCTTAATGTTTATGGTTTTAATTATCCCTGTTTCCCAAAGTGATTAGTGGAAACAATTTAGGAGGAAATGGATGTGTGAGCTAGAGAGAAGGGAAAAGTCTGGAGACTGTATCCCATTTCATAGTCAGGCTAGCGGTTAGGGAGGGGATGTTGTAATTGGAGAAAGGCAGAGGGAAGGGCTGGAAGTTTCTGAGAGGAAAAGGGAAGAAAGGAGCGAGCAGGCTTGGGCCACGAGCAACAGACACAGTGAGAACTGAAGTTGATTCCACCGAGGTCTGCATCAGGCCAGCCCGAGTCCAGAAACCAACAGCTGGAATGAGTGTTTTCTCTAAACAGAAAGAAGAAGGGGTTTAATTTTTAAAATGTTATTTTTCAATTGCAGTTTGCATTCAATATTATTTTGCATTCGTTTCAGGTGGTTAGATAATCACATACTGTACAAAGTTTTCCCTCCGATGTTTTTAGTATCCATGTGGCATGTATGTAATAACTATATATATTTATTACAATATTATTGATGATATTTCCTATGCTCTACTTTACATCATTATGAAGTAAAAAAATGTACTTAGTCCCTTCACTTTAAGGAAAAAGGAAGTTAAGTATAATAATACAGGAAGATATTGGACTGATGAAATGACGTGGTTTATGTTGCAGAAGTTCAGGTGATGAATGGGTTCATTTTCATGTCCATGTATGATTATATCCGTATAAAGTTCACTTTACCCCCATGGTGATCTCTGCAAAGAGTTTAGAATAGCGCCTGGCACCTATCAAGGGCTCAGTCCATGTTGACTCTTCACCTCAGACACAACCCACAACTCGTGCCCGATTCTGTGTTATTATGGTGTCATAAACAGCTTCAGCCAAGACTTGTAAAGTGTATATCTGTGCTTTCTAAAGCAAATACCTAATGTAAGAGTTAAGGCCTCATATTTTTAACTCTCTTTCTTTGGAATTGTTTTCTCAATGTTCCAATGTACTCATATTAGTCAGGCATGGGGATTCTTCTTGAAGTTGGTTTTATTACGTTGATTATCAGACAGTTCGAAACAAATGGTTTCTATTATCTGTGAAGAGCAGCTAAAATCTTCAAACAATAAACACAATATACTTATTTTTCATTTGGTGTTGTTTTGGAGTTACAGAAGTTGATTTCCTTTACAAAATGAGCAGTATTGAAAAATAATTTATAACATTCCTTTTGAGTTTAGAATAAGGATTGTGGCACAGTGACCATCCAGCCTGTTGGAGTCAGGGAAAATCTTTTGTCTTCAGTGGTGTGATGGCGATGTGCCTTGTTATAGTTTTCTTTATACTTGTTTGGAGTTAGCTGAGATTCTTGGATATGAAGGTTTCTCTCTTTAAGAAGTTTGAAAAACTCTTAATTATGTTTGCTTCATATGTTTATATGGCCATATTTTTCTTCAGTGAACTCTAATAACAACATATAGAATTTTGGACTAAGACCTGCATGTGACCAATATATGTATTCTTTTGTCTTCTCTGAGCTTTAGGCAAATAGTTTATACTGATTTGTCTTTGGGATCATTTAATTAATCTTCTGCTGTGCTATTAAACTCATCCAATGTGGACTTCATTTCAGATATTGTATTTTTCAGTCTTAAAATGATTTTTAATGGATTCCAATTCTTTGATGAACTTCTACACTTCATCATTTTTGTTTATATTTTATTATAATTTATTTAACATATTAATCATTGTATCAAAGTCATAGATGCTAACTACGATATCCTCCAGTTTTCTTACATCTGCTTATATTGTTGGTTCTACTTGTTTTTTGTCACATTTTCCAGCTTCTCCTTATGTTAGTAGTGTTATGGCAGCCACCTATTGTGTACAGAGCAAGAGCCAAAGCTCTGCATAGTGCTATTTCGATTAGACAAGGCTCTATTTGTCCTCTGTGAGGCAGGTAGGGTGAAGAGCTGGTCATCAACCACAGGGACTGAGGGAGGTCAGGGATGGGGATTTCAGTGAGACTCTCTGCATCTCTAGTTCTGCCTTTTCCCTTCAGACCTGTCTCCCTTGCGCTTTTCATGCAGACCTCTGAAAGACTGTGGAAGCTTAGGTTTGTTCTTTACCATCTTGCCACACATCACTTCCAAATGTTCATGAATGTCTTGGGGAGACCAGCCATGTTTCTGAGCCAGGCCTCTTCCTCTAGTGGCACTTTTTCTCCTAGTTATTATGAGATTATCAGAGGTTTTAGTCCACCTTGTGTCCAGCCCCAGAATTCAACTAAGGTTCTATGGGCAAAACCAGCCAAGCATTTAGAGACATTTTAGTTTCTAAATCATGGTGATCCCTTGTATGAATGCCAAAAACTATGCTGCTTTGTTTTTGTCCTCCTCCTACAGTTCTTCTGCATGCACCAAGTCTGGTCTTCAGACTGTGCTCAGAATTGGCAGATGCCCCAGGGAAAAAACAGCCTGAGAAAGACAGCTCACCTTGGTACAGATCTCAGCTCTCTGGAACTTTTCATTTACTTCTGTTTGTCATAGCATGAGCCTTACCCACATAAAAGGCTTGAATCTCCTTTTTCTCTTCTTTGGGTAGAACACTGATTATTGAGAGCTATCTCGCTGCCTACAGAGTGGACCTTGCAGGCCTCAATGCAAGAGGTGATGTTAATCTGGATGTGAACTTGGAAGAGTGTTGGATCTGGAAAACATCCACTGAGTCAGTAGACCTGCCTAAAAAAATAGCTGTAATTATCCTTGAGTATGGTGGCTGTATTTGCAACTTCAACAGACCTTTTACGTGTTCTAAATATACATTCCTTTTGGAACTGAGTTTCTGGAATCCTTTACTTTGGCCCACTCTGGTTTTCTCCTCTGATTTTTCTACCATCACGATATCCCAGCTTTGCTCTCTATGTAAATGTCCCAGACCATGTTGTTGGACCTGGGCAATTCAAAATACTGAACAGGTTTTATTTTATTTGATCCTTACAATGAACTTACAAGGCTAGACTTGGCCTAAGTTCCACTTTATAGATAAGAGATCTGTAGGTCAAGAAGTTAAGCGCAGTCAGTAACAGCAGTGACAAGATTTAAAGCCAGGTCATTTTACTTCTTTTTTCCCTACTGTATCATGTGAATCAATCCTAGCTCTGAGCTGACAGATGGCACCAGACCGAGAACACTTCTTTACATCTGGTGTAGAGTTGCAAAGCGAAGATTCCATACAAATAAATGTGGAAGGGATTTTTACCCTCTGCCATAACTTCTTTTCTGGGACCTGGCACTCAGTGTGCTTAGGTAACAAAAAGGGGACTTATGTAACTTAACTGGAAGCAGAAAAGGGAAAACGTTACAGAGACTCACAGGATCACATAACATGAGGTGAACATCCTTGGAAGTGTGGAAGTTTGGATGGTCTTGGAGATGGCTTGACCTTGAATTTCAATGATAAGGTCCCAGTTCCTTCCTGCTCTCCTTCAATCTCAACTTCAGTCATGAACTTGGTATCCCCCACCCCGGCTCTGTCCAGAGGAAACTGGACAAAAGCAAATAACTGGATGTCTGGGCTGAGGCGAGAAGAGGAGGGACTTGTGGGCACGGGAGGCTGTCTTCCTGTGGGAGATGCTTTGGCAACCTGAGACAGAGACAATTAATGGGAGAACTGAGAGGCGAGTGGAGGACTTCTAGGTCACTGAGGAAGAGAGGCACTTGTACAGAGCAAAGCAAACTTACTGAATCCAATGTCCTCATTTGATAATTTTGTAACATAAGAATGATCAAATATCAACAATTTCATATGGTCTGAACCAATATTTTACAAATTCTTTTCTGTTCCGAAATAATAATCTTTGACACTCTAATCGATATACGTCATGCTTTAGAACATACAGTACCCTAACTCTAACTTAATATTTTAATAAGTAAGCGCTCAGTCATGACTGCATCCTCACTTGAAGACAGAACACAGTAGTCCCCCTCCTCTGTGGGAGATATGTTCCCACACCTGTGGCTGCCCGAACCTGTGGCTAGTACTGGACCCGATGCAAATTATGTTTTATTCTCACCAAACACATCTATGATGAAGTTTAATTTATAAATGAAGCAGAGTAAAAGATTAACAGCAGTGATAAAATAGGACAGTTATAATAAGATACTGTAATAAAAGTTATGTGAATGTATTCTCTCTGATAACTGGTCTGATAACCGAGACTGTTACTAAGTGACCAACAGGCAGGCTGCCCATATGACATACAGCAAGGAGATGCTGGGCAAGGGAATGATTCCTGACACAGTGGAAGAGCGTGAGATTTCATCACGTCACTCAGAACAGCACACCATTTAAAACGTGAATTCTTTACTTCTAGAATTTGCCATTTAATATTTTCAAGCCCCGGTCAACACTGGTAACTGAAACTACAGAAAGTGAAATCGCAGATAAGGGGGGCTTGCTGTGTACTAGCTCGATGCTGGCAGCTCCAGAAAGACTACTCTGGGTGCCACAACCACTGATGAAGATGTCATTAGGGGGATCGGTGGCTTACCACTGGCATTTTGCTATACTTAGAGCTGGCACTGGGGCAGCTCATGCATTTCCAGGTCTGGCTTTCAATCTTGACCTTGTTTCTGTCATCTGAGTTCCCTCTCTCTCTCAGGAACTCAGTTATGTATTTTAAAATACATTTAGCTATGATTTAAATTGTCTGCAGCAAAAGATGTTCCTCATTGGAAAGTCTTTCATGTTGCTGGAAATGGAAGACATTTGAGATGAAGGAATGAGGTTTCATAAATGATGAAAGATAAGTATGAGGGCAGACCCAAAATAACCTGGAATTTAGTTATGAAAAATTGTATGTTTGTTCTTACATGTTTAAACTTCAGTCACCTTCAAAGTGCTCTCCATTTGACGCAATACACCTATTAAGATGGTTTTTCCACTGTTCAAAACAGTTTTTGAACTCAATGGTTTAGATGCCTTTTAGTGTTTCTGCCGTTTTTTGTTTCACCTCTTCCACATTGGCAAAGCATTTCCCTTTGAGGACTTTTTCCATCCAAGGAAATAAAAGAAAGTCACCTGGGGTGAGATCAGGTGAATAGGGAGGGTGGAGTATGGGGGTCATGCCATTTTGGGGTCAAAAACTGCTGAACGCTCAATGTACTGTGGGCAAGAGCGCTGGTAAATCACCCATCATGAAATAGGCAAATGTGTTGAAAGAGTCTCCAAAAAAATTCACTGAAGCCAAGTGGAGCCTCTCACAACAACGCTTGCTGGTACACAGACACCGATGGGTTCCTAGAACACTCACCTAGTGGGGGAAGTGTGTATTATGAGGGGGCCACCTTCCAGAGGACACTTCTGTTTTAGGGGGTTCCCCTTTGTATGTAATGCTTTGCCCATAAGTAAGCATTTCAAAATACATGTGTAGAAGGTCAGTAAAGCAATAAAATGCAAGTCAGGTTATTGCAAACCATTATTTTCTGGGCCAGTGAAGAAATAATCAGAATAAAGTATTTCATAAGCTCTGCAGTGGTGTTTTCAGTGGAAATACTTTAGAGATGATGGGATATTGTTATTTTTAATTTGATTTTTTAGAACAAAAGTATAGAAAAGTAGAAAGGTTCATCATTCCCTCACCTCAACTTTCAAAAGTAAACAGTGAGCATTGGATCAGTAAAATCTTTCTTTTTTGGAATTCTTTGTTTTCAAACTCATCTGCCAGTAAATTATATTGTACTTCTTCCTTTTTCTGCCTACCCGTGGCAGAGCGTTTTATAAATAAATTCAAAGCCCTGTCCTTCTCCTGCCTGTGGCTCTGAGTCAATAGTAAAACATCAGACACTTGTGGCCAGTGATCTGATTTTATACAAATGGATCTTGTCAGAACATTTCTTTATACCTGGGATATCAGGAGATTTATTTGTAACCTTCCTTGCCAAGAGAGCAGTTGTGGTATTTCCTGCTTCTACAAAGTGTTGCAGTTTCAAAGATTTTGTCTGAATCTTGCCAAAGTGACTGAATTAAGAAGTCCTTAATTGACTTATTAAAAAAAAATCCAACTCGCTCACATCATTCAGCGGTTTGGCCTGTACCAGTCCATACTTTCACATAATTGTATATTTTGATTTTTTTGTTCTATTTTTTGGCAGGTGTGTAGACCCAACTACTTTTGCTAATAATATGGTTCTTTGAACTCTAGTTTGTCTGTTTGGAAAATTGGATAAAAATCTATCACATGTCCTTTCAAGGGTAGCACTGTATGTAAATGAGGGGACGGTGCTTTGAAATCACTCAAGGGGTGGGACTGAGTTGCCAAACAAATGGGCTAAACTGCCCCTTGGGGAGAATGGATCCTAAGACTTGTAGGGCTTCTGAGTAAGACACATAACATTGCCCATGCTCAGGACAGTGGCTCTGAAGTTAAGCATTCTACCAGTCATCTCTATTTTTCTACCCCTTTTCTACCTCTCACTGGTTCCAGCCATGACCCTCAGCTTCTTCTCTCAGTAAGGGTTGAAAATATCTTTACACAGCAAATGTGTGTCAAAGTATATGGCTGCCTAGGTTGCTCACATAGCTTGGTTTGGACCTAGTCAGCTGATGGAGTAATGAGGTACACATTGCTATGGTGATTTGTGTTATTCATTTCTCTATGTATAGTGGTATTAACTGACATCGTTTTCTGGTGGAGTGCAAATACTCTGGAACTCTCACTCTTTCTTTCCTGCTCTTCTTCCTTTTCTTTCAGATTGCTACCAAGAATGAGATGATGGTCCCTGTTAAAAATACTGTGAACTGGGATTTGTAGTGTGTTGCTGAGGAGTCAGGGATTGGGTGGGAGTAGCAGCTGGAAGTGTCAGGAGTTGAGACTCTTGCATTTTCCCAGTCTAGGAAATTATGCTGCAGCCACACTCTGAATGAGAAGGAGGTACTTTGCATTCCCACCGTCTTTCAGCTCTGATTACTAATGTAGCTGTCTTTAAAGCATTCTGCTCTTTACAATAAAACTAAAATCTTCCTCTCTTCTGTGTCATACAGCCTCTGCAAGTTTATACTTGGCATCTTTAATTGTGAGGACCCTTTGATTTTCTTTCTCCTCCACATATTCTTTTCCCTGCTGCTTCTCTTCACACTTTCTGCTACATAGGTGCTGAGCCTCTTGGTAGGGTGTCTGTCACAGCCAATGAGCATCCAGCAGAGACTTGAACTGTTCTACCTCACAAATAAAGAAGAGACTATTTATAAGTTAACATATTCTTTAAAAATTGGCTGCAATTAGTTTTGCCGTTAGTTAGGGAAAAAACCAAAATGTGTTTGTGGGTTTCTTTTTGATTTAACATTGCCTATATAATATAGATATTCATTTGCTGGAAAAACTGTATGTGTGCCATTTCATATATATTTCTTCTTTTTAAAAGTTTTCTTTATTTTATTTTTACAGAGAGGGGAAAGGACGGAGAAGGCCTGTAAACCAGGCATGTGCCCTGACTGGGAATCAAACCAGTGACCCTTTGGTTTGCAGGCTGCTACTTAACTTACTGAGCCACACCAACCAGGGCTCCATATATTTTTCTTGTGTAACTTCTATGTGCCGGGTATGATGCTAGTTGACATATAGTTGAGAATAAAATAACCATGACCGCTGCCTTCAACCAATTTATAATATAGGATAAAACAGACCTCCCATGTTCAAATCCATAATGGCATATTTACAATATGATAACTATTGTAGTTGAAGAAAGCAGAGAAAGGTATACTTAACTTGAGATGGTTTAACAGTTGATCTACATCTAGTGTAGCAGTTGGGATAACCCTTGTTAAGAAAGTGGTGTTTAAGATGAGTCCATTTGGATGAGTAGAAACAAAGAGCAGAAATACAGGGCTGGGGTAGAGACGAGGGAGGGAGGAGGTATTGATTGTGCTGATGGAGAGGTGTGGAGTGTAGGAGGGGCTGATGCATGTAGGGAAAGTGAGAGTGTCGTTGGGTTGCAGGTCTCGGTGCAGGAAGTGTGGCAGTTAGGGCATTGCAACAAGGAAACTAAAGAGTAGAGGTTAAAGGTGGTGGTGCTGGTGTGTGTGTTATTGTGGAATTACCTGGAGAACAGTTTCTAGTGAAGACTAAACTCATGGTTGACTATGGAAGCTGGTACTTGAGGTGGAATGATAGAAAACATCACTGGGTGTCAAATGATTTAGGAGACTGCTGGCCAAGATGTTGTCAATCATTCACATGATGTTGAATTAGCCTAGCACGACAGCGGGATTGAGATGAAAGGAAGACTGTGAGTCAGCATTAAATTCTTTCATTTATTTACTTATTTGTTTATTTTTAAATTGTTCTTCAATTACAGTTATCTCCATTTTTCTTCATTACTC